>DWHU01000157.1:0-25693 GCA_018247975.1 Parides photinus
CTATTATATTATAATTATAGTTTATTCTTACCTGATGGTAATGTACAACTGTTGCTCATGCCATCGTTCATATGTTTGTAGCTTCCATTAATAGGCATCCCAAGTCTACTGGGCTCTGTTTCTGGCCTTTGAATCTACTCAAACAAAAATGTATTTCTTGCAGAAATAATGAAACGAGAAATTTATTAAAGCGTGATCTAATTTAACGAGATAAGCAGGGAATTTGCTTGAAAGGGAGCATACGTTTACCCCCAACAATTTCACATATAAATGCTGTTATTAGGCAACAGATTTACATTATGAGGGTTAGGTTTAAAAAAAAAATTATTACCCACTATCAATCACCTTTCACAAAATGTGATGTGTCAATAGAATTAATGATTTCGTGTTATTAGGAACGTGTTTTGGTACTGCGCAATCTCATCAATTCACACATAACAAGTATGCTGTATCTAGAATTCTATTGCAATTATAATAAAGTATAATATATACAAATAATATCACCTGATGTTTATCTAATATGTGGTTAAGCTCCTCTACAAATGGTGTCCGATGGGGAAATATTGGCATCTCTTCTGGTAGTTGTATATCAGGCTTGTCAATATCAACTAAACAAAGAGCCGCTTCAGAGCCAACGGTGAAGTTTCTTGGGCCATTAGGGCCAATACTTATAGCAACACTGTCGACGTGAAGTCCTATAGAAAACAAACTTTAATACATGGGTACATCTTAGCGAGATTTAAATTTTTTTCAAATATATTGAGAGTAACAGACGCATACAAAATAGTATTGATAGCCAATGTATTTTAAAGAAATTCATCATTTCATTATATTGTCGTCCACTGCTAAACATAAGCTTACTCGATTCATTTTCGACGCCTGAGTGAATAAACGAATCTATTAAGAATAATGAATGAAAACGTAAATCATTAAGAAATTGTTTAAATATGTAAAATGTCAATTTATAATTATATTATGTATTCGCGTTTTACGGGGTGTACATCAACATTTTGCAGTGTCATAGATTTACATGTAATGAACATAACAAAGTATTTAATTATTTATCTATTTGTATATATTTGTCAGGATTAACTAATAGATGTACATTACTGATCATATGTTTCTGTAAAAGATCTCTACAATCATCGTTTAAGTTTACGTGCTATTGAATGATATAATTGTAATTACCCATAACAAACGGAACAGGCGCATCAAGAAAATGATACAAAGGTGCTGGTAAAATGGGCACATATACATGAGCCCAAGAAAACGGAAGCAGAAGCGATACTATACACTCCGAAACAAGCATTAGTTTGTTATAATCTGTGGAACAAAAAACATTATTAGCTTTATTTCAATTTACAATAGTTTAATACCTGATCTCAATTACCATGGGCCTGCGCATGGTCTAAGCCTTGAAGTGTGCTTTTCCATTATACCTTAGGCCCCCATGTCGCGTACACAAAACAAATTAAGTTACTAATGATTTAGCAGTAGATAAACGATAACTAGCTTCGTTTGAAAATACCCTAACGTTGAGGAAATTTTACTATGTATAGCATTAGAATTGACTCAGAGCTTTTGTTTCTAAGCAAGCTAGTTATTGCTTATTCATCTTATAGATCTATCACGTTTTTGTGCTACGAGAAAGCGTTTTAATATTCGCGAAATGAGAGTGGGATAGGGATAACTAAGTTTGTTTGTACAGTAATGTGTTCAGTAGCTCATAATAATTGTAAATACTAGGTTACAATATTATTAGACCTTTCCCAATCCAACGAAGAATAACTAGGTAGCGGACCAAGCCGAGGTTACCAAAGGAGCTCTCGAGCTTACCTACGTTTTAGAATTGAAAAGGGGCTTTAGGCTAAGCGCCCTTTGCGTAATGTCCTATTTTGGGAGGAACTAGTAGCCATTCGTAATTAAAAAACAATTAGACCATTAGTCTTTAAATTGTCGTCGATCAAACAACATAATTGGGAGTAAACGTGAAATATGAAGAAAATCGTAAACCGTGCCGTTATTAAGATCTTTATCAAACAAGGAAAATCTGTTCAGACTATTCAGAATGAGATTTTCAGACCTAGACCACAGTGATTATTATATTTACCCAAACAAAAAAAAAATGTCAGGAAAAAAGTATTCCACTGATGAAGACGTCAACAATAGAAATGGAAAAATAATTGGGTAATTTTACTTTTATTCTATATCATCAATTCCCCTAACTTAAAAAGAACTCTTGTATATATATTACCTTTGGAGTTAAATTCATATTTATAAAAATAACATTAAAGTCCTATCTTTCACAGATAACTCATACACTTCCCATTTTTAACATAAAATTAGTAATCAAAATATTTGTCAACACTGTTTTTATACACTATTTATCAATATTTTTAATAATCTCATGCTTACCGCTGGATCTCAATAGGACTTGTTGTTCTAAAAGTACACAAGTGAACAGTTGCACAACACATTCAACACCTAATGTAGAGAACATAACACGTAAAGAATAATCAAGTAGTGGTAACTCATCTGGTGGATTTGGCATTCTTATCACCTGAAAGAAATTAAAGCTTTATAAAGTAATACAACATCCTGCTTTTGTTATAACTGTTTAACCAAACCACAAGGTTTGCAAACTGCCCAAATGTCATTTTCGTTATTGTTAAAATTACAAGTGATTTAATATAATTTGCACAAGTACTCATGTGGTAATCTTAACATTATATATTTCTGATTCATTTAAAAGTAAATTCTACATTTTACTTACAACTGGAATTGGCTCAAGGTGTGGCTCTGGTGGCGGAACATATAAACGTAGAGCCTGCCCACAAAGTGGTACAGGGACTTCATACAATAAATTATAGACATAGGACTCAGGGCTAAGTCCAGGCCCGGGTTGCCTTGGTAAAGATCTAAGGAAAAAGGTCAAAATATATAATTATTACTATAGGTACTTCATCTCAAATCGTTAAAAGCACTGGTGTAATGACTTATATTCTGTGTAAAATTTCCAGTCAACGGAATTAATAGGCGACAATTATGTCTTTGCATGAAAAGTAAATTTTTTTTTGATAATGAAATGTTAAAAGTTTAGTGTTTTAATCACTCTCTTCTCCTTTTAAGTCCAATAAACAATGTTATTCAATATAAACATCAGTATTTATTATAATAATGCTCATGACCAATAGGTACCTATACTTCTTGGTTTGTCCACAAGTATGAAGTGCTTACCTGAATAAATTTTCTAAAAATAATTGTGCAACCCTTACATAGGGATATTGGCATATAAGAGCTATGCTTTTAGCAACGTAAAGTTTGTCTTTGGTTATATCATAGTAGGTAAGTGCTGCACCAGTGTGTGGTGCAAGTTTAAATGAACGAGGTAAGGATCTAGAGCTTTCCTTGCCAGAATTTTTTCTGTTGCCTGGTGGGGTCTGTCCACTAGACAGCTCTGTAATATACATTGCCTGTAAAGTGTACAAGAATAATTAACAAAGTGATTTAAAAAAAAAACATTTTTAAAAAAATTATATCTGTGCACAATATTTCAACAATTCCAATATAAATCCCCATTATCTGTAACAGTTATGATTGATTTCAAATTATAACAATTATATAGTAACGGACCCCCATTTTTTTTAAATGTATTCAAAATTAGCCTAAATGTTGTAATTTTATATAATGTATAAGATCTTCCTAACTTTAATAAGTGTCAACCAAAATGAGATATTATAAATATTTATGTAAAAATACCTGCAAAGTATGCATTGCACTGCAAATGTTCCTGTTCCTAACTTCTTCATAGAAAATGAGACTAAAGCCATAGTACCGTGAGGCATTTTCCCGAGTTACTACAAAACTGTGAAATTTTGGTTCTAGAGAATGTTTTTGAGTTCTAAATTGTAACCCAGCTGGCAAACACAGCTGCAAAAAATAGCTTCACATAAATTATAAAAGTTTCTGTTATGTACTTTTATAAACAACATTTATAAAATGTCATTATAATAGACTAACAAAAACATTATATCATTACAAACAAATGAAAGTGTTTGACAAAGTTACTAAAATGTTGCAGTAGTACTTACCATACATACTGCATGTTCATCAAAAACATTGCTAAGTATGTTATCTGGATAGTGAGCTAAAACTTTTCCTTTGTATGATCGATCTAAGGGAGATATATGTAAATTATCACCTAAAAAATAATATCCATTAATACTTATAAATAAAGCTATTTCAATGAACAGAAACAGAAAATATTTATTCACCACAAAGCCTATCTGGTTCCAATCCAGAATCAAAATCTAGTCCACATATGGCAAAATAATCAGCAAAACGGCATCCCACCGATAATTCGGAGACGGACATATTCATATCGACCCGTTATTTATTTCAGAGACTTTCTCTTCCAGCAACTGTTTTTTCGATTTAGAATTAGCATTGTTTAATGACATTTATCTTAATTAGGAGACGAATTTCTGTTAACTATCACATATATTTTAATAACAACATCAATTGATATTATAAATAAACAATTAAATACATTTTTGTTGCAAGTATAAATCCATTCATACTACATTCAATTCTTCACACTGACAATTCTGACAACATACTAGATAGCCATTTTTTATGGAAGAATGGTTAACAACGACATCGGAATTAGAAAACTTTTGGCCACGTCAAAAAAATTTTCATAAATTTTAAATGTTTTTTTGTTCACTCTTTTGAAACAACAGTGAAATTACAAAAAAAGAAATAGTAAGTAAAAAAAGTGGGCATTTATGTGACAATGCCATCATATACCAAAATATAAGTTATATAATATAATTAAAATAGGATTAAGGTATAGCTCTGCCTGTCCTAGGCAACTAAAATGGTTTTGGGGCTCATGGGTTTTGATGGTGGGGCCCCCATTCGTCACTAAACGACTCTAGGAGGAACGGCAAGTACGTGGTGCTTTCGTGTGTGTCATATCAGAGTGAAGGCGCTGAGCATGACTATGGATCTTCTTGGGAGTGGCTCATGCTCAGTGTAGGTATGCACCAATATGTTTCGTAGGAGATCCCGGGGCTTATCCGCCGAGTGAAATCGAGACGGCGAGCCGACTGCTGCTGGCGCTGCAGATTGGTGCTCCCCTAAGTTACGGGGCTTAGGTGAAGTAGGCGGTGGAGATAGGGGTCCTCATCGCCTCATAAACAGCTCCGTGGAGGACAGTGGCCGGACGTGGTCACCGGCCATTAAGGTGTACTCACGTCGGTGAAGTGGACTACAGAAGGTAGCCTCCGTGACGAGCATAGCGCTGTTGTTTTCCGAACAGAGATTCCGTGACTAATCCAAACGCTGAGGACGACCACCGAGGGGGTTTTAGTAGGTAAAAATCTCCACATTAACTCTGGCTTCCCCCATAAGACAGAGTATCTTTTCAAAGAATTTCACCGTGACAAAAAAAGGAGATCCCGGGCTTCTCGAAACGCATTAAGGTTTATCATCGGTGGTTTTAGTGGAAATAAATCCTTCACAAGTCCGTCTTGACTCCCAAAAGCAGGATATCTTTAAAAGATATCCTTCGAATGAGGTACTAATGATAAATTTTACAATGAAGATGATATTTCAAGATTTTTATATGCTTATTTAAACAATAAAACATTGATCAGTGTTGGGATAACTTTTCAACAATAATATACGTTCTTTCTATGCTTTTGGAATTTGATAGACAGTCATTGTCGCAAAAGTGTAAACAAAGATTCGATGTGAAAATATAATAAGTTAATCATAACTATCAATCATCTATTTAAACATTGTATTGAATAAAAAAAAAACGTAATTTGGACAGAGAAATTACATTTGAAACACAAAATAAGTACATACTTTTACAATATTTTATCTGCAAATTTTTAGAATCAAAAGTTAAAAGCTACGTCCGTTATTATCTTTACCTTTGTTTCAATTATCAATGTCAGTTTGTGGGGTGTGTGTGTTCGTAGTTTTCGTTTACTTATGAAATAACTATTTAGTTTTTAATTTATTTATGTGAAATATGTTGTCATGTGTGTATTTTATATCAATATAATAATTGCTTGGCGCTTTAAACGTAATAGAAATTAATAACAAAACTGATTTTTATTCATTAAATTACGATTTTCCTGTTAAAAGTGAGTAAAAAATTCTTACATATAAAGTTTTAATATAGTTCTGACGACTTAGAAGAAATTAGTACAGACCTTCATTTTTTTTAAATTGTTGTCGCTAAAGTTCTGCTACATATTTTTAAAATCTTCATAATTGTAGCGGTACTGACTTGTGATACTAGAATTGACTTGAATCATTGTTGTTTTTAATAATTTCGTAATTTCTTAACTTAAACTAAACGTAAACTCTATGATTATAGAATTATTTGCTAGATAATTTCCAAGATTTCAAATGTCAACACTAAGAATTCTTAATAAATTTTTCAAAATAAGGTTGAAGCTCTTGTTGTTTTTTTTTAATTTTAATATCTTACAATATTTTTATTGTTTCAGAATGATTAGAGGAAGAGTGCAACATTTACTACATTGTTCGTTTTTCATGACTTTTATTTTCATCTTCTTAGTATTTGCTGGGGCTATAGACTTGGATGATAAAGAAAAAAGAATTATTGATCCCTGGGAAGAATATGGAATTTATGGAGCAATTACTTTATATATTCTTAGACTATTAACATTACTTACAATACCCCAAGTTATTTGTAATTTTGCAGGGTTAACATTTTTTAATGCTTTCCCTGGTAAAGTAACCTTGAAAGGATCACCATTACTGGCCCCTTTTATTTGCATTCGCATAGTAACCAGAGGAGACTTCCCAAAACTTGTCCGAGATAATGTTACAAGAAATATGAACACATGTATTGATGTTGGTATGGAAAATTTTATGATTGAGGTTGTGACTGACAAAGCTATAAGTTTACCTAAACATAGACGAGTCAGAGAAGTAGTTGTTCCATCTGAGTATAAAACTAAAACTGGTGCTTTATTCAAGTCTCGGGCATTGCAGTATTGTCTAGAAGATGAAGTAAATATTCTTGCAGACTGTGACTGGATAGTTCACCTAGATGAAGAAACATTATTGACTGAGAATTCTGTTCGTGGTATATTAAATTTTGTGTTTGATGGTCATCATCAATTTGGCCAAGGACTTATTACATATGCAAATGAGCATATTGTTAATTGGCTAACCACTCTAGCAGACAGTTTTAGAGTTGCTGATGATATGGGAAAACTAAGGTTTCAATTCTATCTCTTTCATAAACCATTATTTAGTTGGAAAGGTTCATATGTGGTCACACAGGTTGGTACAGTTTTTATGAAATGTATAATTTACATTAAACTTATGATGAAAAATAATTTTCTGTTTAGGTTTGTGCTGAAAAAAAGGTATCATTTGACAATGGACTGGATGGATCTGTTGCTGAAGATTGTTACTTTGCAATGAAAGCTTATACTGAGGGTTACACTTTTAATTTTGTAGAAGGAGAAATGTGGGAAAAATCACCTTTCACACTATGGGATTTTATGCAGCAGAGAAAACGTTGGATTCAAGGTATATTGTTAGTGGTACACAGTACAGAAATCCCTCTTAGAAATAAGATTTTTCTAGCTATTTCTTGTTATTCATGGGTTACTTTGCCATTGTCAACAAGTAATATGTTATTAGCTGCACTTTGTCCAATTCCATGTCCACAATCTCTAGATTTTGTTTGTGGTTTTATAGGTGCTGTGAACATTTATATGTATATTTTTGGTGTTATTAAGTCCTTTCCTATTTATAGATTTGGCCCATTGAAGTTTTTTTTGTTATTGTGTGGGGCTTTGGCTACCATTCCATTTAATATTATCATTGAAAATGTAGCAGTTATCTGGGGCGTCTTGGGTAAAAAGCACAAATTTTATATAGTTAACAAAGAAGTAAAGATTCCTGTCACTGTATAATTTTTTTTATATTTATATGGATATTAAAATTCTATAGTCATTAGATAAGTGCACAAAATACAAATTATTTAATGATTGAGTTTGAATCTATGTATGATTGATTGCATGAAAAAGGTGTTCTTTTTTGTGTTGTTTACATTGAATGTTTTATAAGAAGAGTAAACATGTTTTTACCAAAGAGTTTTTAGTAACAAATATCTCATATTAGATGCATGCTAAATACAATAAATATAACATCATTCTTAATTCCAATTTATAAAAGTCATAGCATACTCATATGATAATGTACAATAAGAAAATAGTTTCAATCATTAGCACAAATCTATTTGATGAGAAATAACTTTTTGATACAAAATGCATACATACCTTAATTTTATTTTTGTAATGGTAGTTGGAATACTACATATTATTATTTTATTATGTCTATACCATTTTTTACCATAGTTATCAGATAATAGATTACCAGGCACAAATTAATAATATTTGTATTTCATTTTATAACAAAAACATCTTTTACATACAGCATTTATTTATTTCATAACATTAAAGAGGTGTTTATTGAAGTGTATTAGTAAAACAAACCATAATTTTATATCTAAGAACAATTGGACATAACACAAGATAAAATCTGATTCTTTCTGCTACCTATGTATGACTATTTTTAACAACCACACTTTTTCTGTAATCACTTGCGTGCAATATATTTTCAGGTATCTTTCCCTAGTTCTATTTTAATTGGCTGTTTATTATCCTGTAATAAATTTTAAATTTAATTTAGAAAGGTATTTAACTTTTATTGTAATTGATAATTAATTTTCTGTAATCTAGCCAATGATAAATAAAAAAGAATATTCTTGTCCTAATTACTTTAAAATAACAGAGAAAAGACACTTATATAAAGTAACTGCCCTAGTGATAATGGAAATAGTATTATCGACTTAATTTACGCTACAAGGGGTGTGTTATTAAATAAGAGTAAAATGAATACCCTATTTTTTTTTTATTTAATGTACTAGTACTACAATATTTATTATTATATTTTTTCTATAAAATGTAATCAGATTCATATTGTATTATCCTTTGAAAACTTGTTTGTTCATACTAAATATTCACATTTACGGAAATTCAATAATATAAGAATATTTAAAGTACATGAGTTATTTTTGTCATTGTTACTCCAAATAACAAATAAAGTTAATTATTGTTTTAATTTTAGCCATGTGGAGGCCATACATTTATTTAGGTAGTACTGTCACTACAACTTAGGCAATAGATACTTGAATGTGTTCTTGTTATCTATTTAAATTATAGTTCTAAATTACTTAGATTTACGTATTATTTTGTTGTCTAGGTAAATGTTATCACTATACCTTATTATTATATCAAAATTAAAAGGAAACTTATGACTTACCCTGTATTACTACTTATAGTTTAAATAAGTTTAATTTTAACTATTAATGAATACTGACTGGACATTTAGAAACAATAAGCGCACCTTTTGAAAATTAAAATTTGTCAGTTTACATCAGTTCATGGAAATGTAAAATTTATAGACAAGTATAATCGTATTGAATAAAGTTACTATGCAATAAACAAAATCCTTAAAACATTTCTGTTATGTTTTATAATTTTCGGGGTTATTTAACAAAACCTAAATTGTAAACATTAACATGTTGTTTGAAGTACTTAATACGGACAGATTTGACTAGTTTTTAAATACTACAAACCTATGCTGTCAGTGTATGTGTATTTTGATCTATATGTATTTAAAAATTAATGTTAGACCATAGTCGAAAGACACCTGGCGATGTAATACCATCTGGTTGTAACAAAAGGATAATAACTATGTTTGTTAGAAATACATATATATGCCATGTTTGGGTGATTGTTTTAAAATGACTGTGAAGATTAAGCATTCATAACTTATATGAATTTCTTGTAATTTTTCCAAATAATTTTCAATTATTTTATAAGTGTTTTTTTTTTAAACTGTTTTAAATATGGCGTACAAGATCTGTTTTTAAATTACTATGCAATGTTTACATGTTTCATCGGCCAGTTCTTAGTAAAGATAGTATTATCTAAGATATGATAGGGCACGGTTTCATGGAAAGAAACATGATGCAATTAATTTTCTCGTTATTTGAATGCCCTTAAAAAATATTTCATTTTGCTTACCTTGCATTGCATTAAGTGTATGAAAGGTTTTTGAACTGCACATGTGGTTTATCAGACACATCGAGTTCCAATTAAAAGTAGTATCAAATATTTCAAATTTAATTCTTATTTTGTTTTAATTTTAACTTTTTTTTATTAGTACTTGCTATTTTGTACCTGATGTTTGAATTTATCATTAGTATTATAGTTTTATTTACGTAAAGCAGCATTATTACTTTGAACATTGAAGTCACAATTTGATTTTTTTTTAAACTGTAACTAAAAGTTACATGGCGTGTACTCGCTATAGTTTAATGATTATTTATTAAGAAATGTATGTCAATAGTTTTATTTTAATTCAAATGTGATTTTAGATTAGTGAACATTGCATGTATTACCAATCGTATCAAGTTTGTAAAATTTAAATAAATTGTCAATTTTATTTAATGTTAGTTTTAAATTATGTTTACCTAATTTAATCCCTTTTTGCTGAGTAGTTCTTATTCATGTCCATGGAAAAGGCACCATTAAGTACGATTTCTCGTTTGAGTCAATAAGAAAAAGGAAATGCAAAACATAAAGTAAAAGTTTCGACTTGTCATGTGACTCGCTGTACATTTCATTAAACTTTTACTAAGGTCTCTGTTTAGTACAAAGATTTATATATATTTACTAAAATCCACTCCGTGGTCTAGGTTATGCGCTAATGAATTTCCTTGAACATGTCAGTAAATAAGAAAATACTTAACTATTTTTGTTTTAAAATAGAAGAGCTCATAGTATTTCCAATGGAATGAAGTTTTTTATAAACATAGTTAAACGTTTCTGTAATTAATAATAACAATAATAATGCATAATGTGTACTTCAAATGGGAATTTGTTGAAATAAAGGCTTGTTCTCTTTTTTTATCTATAACCGACTATTACTTCAACTTAATCATAATTGACCTCATTGTCACCTGCCAAAGGACGCGAGGACGGTAAAGCGTGCTCGCTCTGAATACTTTGTAATAAATATACATATATTTTTATACAGTAGAATATGACATGAGGATAAAAGTATGAAAAAAAGTAACTCGTTGATATTTTCAAGAATATGTTCTGCATACAGGATATTAGAAACAGTCGGCAGGCTATATATTTAGTACGAAGAATTTTCGATCTCTCTATTACAAAAAAATAAAATAAAATGATCTTTTGTATCTTTTACACCATTAAGTGATTATTTAAGGCCCTCAGTCGGTGGGGAGTGATTCTACGAAATTTTCAAAAGACAACGTGTTTGCGAAGAAGCCTCAAGAAAGAAGTCCGACTTTTTCAAAATCATAATAACTAACACATGTTTCTTTTTATTGAATAATTTATCTTAAGGAATAATTTGTCTGATTGCCAAGCAGTTTTGTTAATAAAAAAAATAAATAATACTGTAATAGGCTCTTTGGTATAAACAACGACATTTTTTAATAAATTTATAAATAGATATGGAACGTTACTTGGCAATTTGTTATACATACTAATACAATTCTCGGCAAACGAATTACTAATTTTGTGAATTCAATAGTTGGGCAAAGCGAGATTATCTTTATTTGTTAAGTTTAATTTTTTGTGGACACTTATTTTACTGAACTTGTCTTTATACTTACAAGTATACATTAAGTTTTCATAATATCTATGTCTTATTTTTTTTCTATTAAAGACTCGAGACCTTATACCATAGGTAGTCCGGTTTACCCTTTTTTGCAAAACAAATATTCAATCAATGTCCGCAGCATTACCACACAGTAATATACCCATATGTCTACACTGTGGAAGTAACTGAAATAGACGACAAATTTATTCCTGTTAGTATTCACAAAATTTCATTTTTATTCGACGTTATTACAATATTTTCTACTAAGCGATAAAACCATCAGTCGGTTCGTTTATGCTGCTTTATTGTTAAATGACTATCATATTCTGAATAACGCTCTTCGTGAGTCATTGTGATATTATATCTAAATAAACAGCGGTATTGATTTTGCTGTAATAAAAGATATTGTACTACGATAAACATCAACGATTTTATTAATGATTTCGTTGCATTAAAAGGAACAAGTAAAATTTCTACATGAATTTAATTTTTGTTAATAGAACGATGACAGAAAAATTTAAGCATTCATTAGCTAATGTCGAAAGGAGTAAATAATAGCGTGATCATTAGCTATCGGTCGGCTAGCGGAAGCGAATGAAATTATCCCACAGGTTTATTACAAAAATAAGAAACGGAATGTTGTTTACTGAAATTTATTAGGTTCCATTAACACGTTAGGTGAAGAACGAGACACTCATGATAAGTCTTTGGCGAAAACACATTTCTTTTTTATTTAAACTAACTAAATTTTGAAGAAGACACAGGTATACGCCAGTATTGTACAAACATTACTGTTTCTCTTTTAAGATCATTTAAGCTAAAAAAACATTGGGGTAGCGAGATTAATGCTTCAGTTTCAAGGCGATACTTCCGTGTAGCTCTTAAAACAATTTAACGAACTCTTTTTGTGCATATGCTTCTCGTCTCTATTAATGTGATGTAGTGGAAGTGTGTCGCAGAGCTCTTCAATCTAACACATTACCAAAAGTGACTTTACATGCAAACTGAACAGAATACGGGGGACTAAAGCCATGCATGCATTTATGTAGTCTATGCGTGTAGATGACAATCAATAGGACGCCTATATCAAGACGTTTGATAATACCTACATATTTAGGTTTATGGGAAAACAATCGCTAAGCCATTACGCTAAGTGCAGGTTGGATCGAAGGCAATCTATTAAAAGTTTGTGGACAACTATATTGATTGAAGAGCTTATTTTATTTACTTTTCGTTTCAAGGGTCCTACTGGATGGAAAAATGTATGATTGTGTACACGACTTGATCATACTGTTGTAAATTGCAGAATTACTCATGTCTATTAAAATTTAAATACATTGTTTTAAGGAAGGTCTGAAACAGAAGTGCGCTCACCTCGAATATTCTATTTCTCTAAGGTATAGTATACTATGGGAGCATAGAAGTGTAGCGTTAGTTACTTCTGCAATTCAATACTGTTGCAGCACATTGGCCATATATGTAATAAAGTAAGATTTAGTTAAGAAAATGCTTTAAAACTGATATGTTGTAACAAAAATAGTTCTATACTGATAATCTGTTAAAACAGTTAATCTGTCAGTAAAGAACTGACAAGCTGTTAAATAACTACTTTTGTACCTCAGAATATATGGAAATATTCGGTAAGCTTACTGAAATATTTCTTTCGAAATTAGTGTCACCTGGATGTATAAAGTTATTACTTATGTAGTCTTCTACTATTTCTCGACGATTCTTTAAAAACCTTTTTCTTACGTAATCGCCAGATATAAAAGAGAACTTTTTAATTCTTCCGTGCTTTTTATACATAGGACTTCGCGTAAAGGGAACTAACTAGTAATGTGGGCATTTAAGATCTATCTTCTCTTTTGATTTATTTCTAAAAGTCTTTTACAAATAGTATGTTTTGAGTAACTTAAATACAGGTATAGATTTTAATTTAACTTAACGTAATTATAACCAAAACGTTTCTATATCTTTAAAAACTATTTGTTTCTTTAAAAAAAAATACTTTAAAACTTCTTGTATCTCTAAAAAGAACAAGCATGAAACTAAATATAAAGTAAATTAAAGCAATATTCTTGGTATTTACTATTACTACTAGTTTTTTTTGCATAATTGTAAGTTGAATTGGCTTCGAACATATCTAGAGCACAAACTCTCTTATCAGCGATCGACAATACTGATTCTGCCGAAATCGGTCAACTGGGGTCTATTTAGCGCATATCACACATCTGTACGGCTAACCCCTTGGGAAAAATGGGGAAGCGATAGCCGTTTCCATGGCTATTTCTGAAGCTTTCGACAGGGTCTGCATTATAGCATTATAAGCAACTTTCCAGCGTACGGGTTATCTACCAGTTTGGTCAGTTGTATAAAGAAATTCTTGAGTGATGATTTTTTCACATTGTTTGTCGACGGCTGTTCTTCTGAACCTTTGCTGATCAAAGCTGGGATTTGTCCCGTTTGACAATACAGTTGTAGTGAGATACATGCTGAATTATCGGGCCAATTGTGATGAAAATCTCGCCCTACAGGCGAATTCATGATTAGTGCAATTTTGGCAATTCTGGCCAACCTTGTGAAGTTCAATGCTTCCAAAACACAGGCATGTAAGTAGACCGCTAAAAGAGCCTGTTCACCTCAGCTTTTCGGAGGTTCTTCTAACTTTTGACGTATCTTTCAATTTACCATCTGTTAAACACAGTTAAGATAGCTGCAAGGTAGCTGGGGTACTTGACAAAGTGTGACATTATTTCTCACAGGGGAAGCTATTGACTTTATATAAAGGGAAAATCTGGACGTATGTGGACTACCGTTGAGATATCTGGGCAGGTGTTGGATGGCTTCGAGAGAAGAGAGCTTAAAATTTTACTAGGTTAGTGCACCTACGAATTAATATAGTATAAACTTGGTTATACATAATAATATATATGCATAACACCTCGTAATATACATGAAGCATTTAAGAAAAGTAGTTGTTAAAGGACTCTGATGTATCAATTTAATACTACAATAGTTTTATGTTCACTGTTCGCAAAAGGATAACGTATAAAATTTTAGAAACTTTATGTTCTATTTTATAAATGTATAATTACATAATATTCATTCGTATGATTATGTTATCAGTAATGTTCCACGTCACTTATCACTCTATTTCCTGACGTCTAATTTGTTTGGATGTTGTATTACCCTAACCTTCGAGTCCTTCGATAAAGCTTTTGAATAAAAATAAATAATTTAGAGGCCCTTGCTTTTGACATGAGCTTATTTATTGGTGTTTTTGAAAACTGCTCATAAAAAATCGGACTACGCTAAATCGTATTTTGTTAGCTGGGAGGATAAATGGGCATGACTCTTTCCTTGTAAGAGGCCTTGAACGCCGATAATGAGAACATTAGCTGAAGCATTTATTTATGTTGTTTTTATCAAAAACCGTTACTACGTTTACGGTTTATAAATGTTTCTATATATTAATTCAATATTAAGTCAAATGCGTACGATTATATATAACTTCAAGCAACATATTTTTATAGAAAACTGTCGTCACTACACAATCTTTAAAGGGATTAGTGAGTGGAAGCCACAACTATGCGTTCGTGACCCGCTTGGTGTCCCCAGCGCATGCTTATACTATATATATTGTGTCTAAGTTAACTTCATTTAATTTAATAATAGTACATGTAGTATTAGTAATCTTTTACCAAGGGCGTACTATCATAGTTGAGTGTATTGGTTTGAAGAGTTCAGATACATCGCGCCCAGCAGCAGTACTGTGCTGTTGACTGCTAGTAAGTTGTGACTAAAGTTCTTTAAGTGTTATGTAAATTTTATAATGGTGTAGAGAAAGATAGTGGCGTTACAATGAGTGATAACGAGGACGAGGGGTACGTAAATTTTAAATAATTTACTGATCTTAATATTGACGCAGTGCACAACAATTAAGTTGATTAATTTAGAAGTATAGAATCATTACATAAAGTATGATAGCTAATTCATCATATTATTATGCTAATTTAAGGCATCAAGTTGTCATAGAAATGTAAAGGTATTTATTGATTAAGAGTAAGTTACAATTGGCTTTTTCTATTTGTAGATTGGCCATTGATCCAAAACTGGGCTACCGGGTTCGGTTTCCCAGTCACATCATGCGAGAAACGTGAGTTCTTTTTACTCGCACTCAAATCTGCATGCGTCATAGAATCTCTGACGACATGAACTATTCTCGTTTAATGCTGTAACATTACTTTTTAGAGCTTTTCACGCAATTGTGCCCGCTCTTTTAAACTGACTTATAACTATTTATTTTGCTTATTTTACAAAATTCATTTGCTTGCATTTGTGTGCTTTTGATATTGCGTTAACGTTGAAGAGTTTTGCCTAATTTGTATTACAACAATTATTTAGTAGGTAGTTTTGAGATTTTTTAGAGTATTAGCTTGATATTCCTAATTTTGGCAATATTTTGTTCATTTATTCAAATATGTTTTCTTGCTTGTCGTTTTTGTGGAGTTACATTTATATTTTTCGTAATATAATAATAATAACTTATTAATTATAAGTGATTTTTATAAGCACTATCCAAGATGACAGAAAGAGATGTCAACAAGTTGTTTTAGAGCGCATTTTGTTCAAAATCAAACTTAATTCATGATCAAAGAAAATTTCAAATCGAGAAAATTATTCCGAATTTCTTAAGTGAAACAATTTACACTTTATTGTTTATTATTAATTTAATAACTTTTTATTTAATAATTGAGTTGTAAAATAGTTGTAAATAAACAAAAATGTTTTATTTACACACAGTAAGTAAACGTATTAAAAAAAATAAAAAAAAAATAAATATCACTGGCTTTATCCGCCAACCCGCACTTGGCCAGCATGGTGGATTATGGCCAAAAACTCTCTCCATTAAGAGAGAAGGCCCTGAGTCCCAACAGTGAGAACATTCATTGGGTTGAAAAAAAAAAAAAAAGTAAACGTATTATTTTGTTATATTGTAAATAAGAGTTAAAAGCGTAAGTAAACTTCAGAAAAGTCTTGATGTTACAATTAAAAAATACTGGTTAGCAGAGATCAAACATTAATAACTAGTCGTATAATACACTCTAACACGCGCTATATTTACTACAGCAGTGGGTAACAAGGTACTTTAATTTGAAATGTATTACGTACTGCCAGTCCCCTGTGAATTGAAGGAAGTTTACAACTTTCAATGCCAATTCTCTTAAGGATACATATTTTATTTACTCTGCCCGTGATTAAACCAATCATAACGCTAACAAAACCACACTTTATTAATTTGATTATTATCATCATAGTTGTTGATTTTTTCGACGTAATAACGTTTGTTTTATCTTCTTTCAGGTAAGTTCGAAGAAAAGCGATCTTTAAACACCTCAATTACTACTTTATTAAAAAATGCATTTGTAATGTAATAGTTGTAAAGTTTGTTCATGAAGTTAATAACATACATAACGTTTGTAAACTCTTATTTAAAAATTGAGAATCATTATTATACCTTATTAGAAAACAGTTTTGAGTAGCAGCGTGTGTAGATTAGATTATCTATCTTTTGACATACTTGTGATCAAAAGATAGTATTAGTTACATTGATAACTATACATTTTGTCTGTACCATGTGAATTGGCTTTTATTTAATAACGGAATTAGTTTTAAAACATGGAAAGATATTAGCAATTTTCTTCTGAAGTAGCAGTATACGTCAGTTACACTAAATTTACATATTATTGACATACGTTACCAAAATCGACAAAGAAATGTTCAAACACTAGCAAACTACTAAATTAGGCATACAATATACAAGTGAAGAATAAGGGATGAGCAAAACGACTTTGCAATATTTTTTTGTTATAGAATTATTAGATCACTCTGAGAAAACCATGGTTATTTTTAGATTGTACAAGTTTACAATAAAAACACAAATAGATTGTTGGCAAAGAACAGGTAATCGTGACCTGCCCACGCTTGAACTATTGAAAATTTCTACTAAACAACTACAGAAAATTTGCCTTGATTAAGATTTGATTTGATGAGGAGAATTCTTTCATTAATTATCAGGTTATAATGGTATTAAATACAAATTAATAAAAAGTTTTCTCATAATAATACAATAATTATGAGATATTATGAGATTATTATCAAAATTGAGAATAATATTAAACAGTCAGTGGTAGTAAATAGTAAATAGCAGATGTCCAGCGTTTAAGATGATGATGATTATGGTGGGAACGATGATGTTATTCATAAAGTGCCTCTCCATTACTGGAAGATAGCTGACAGATTTGCTAACTCGTGTCTATCTGGAGCCCCATAACGATATTATGATATAATATCATAATACGACTAAAGATAAAAAATAATACTTCTACTTTAACTGTAACGAGTATATGTATGTGTGTAGTGCAGTATGTGTGTGTGTAGTGCAGTAACTAAATTGAACACATGAATTGATGTTTTGCAAGTTATACATGTCTGTGCGGACTGTTAATTTGTGTGGAGTATTTAAATACGCGTCTATTTATGTACCGGTATCATTCGAATGATTTAAAATGTAAATAAAAATTAACTATTTAATAATATCTATAATTCCAAAATGAAATACACAAACTAATCCTTATACAAGCTCTACGATATTTACATGGGTGTACTTTGATATTTCTAAGAGCTTTTACGCAAATATTCAATGTGGAAATAAGTAATAATCATGAAGCGAAAATGTTTTTAAACGGTGTACACTTTATTTTTAGTTTGTAGTACTTTATTTTAGTAGTACATTTATTTTAGTAGAGTTAGTACTTTATTTTTATCTTTCAAGAACTAATTTTGAATGCTAATGAATTACGATTTATTAACGATTAAGCCGTGATAGCCGAGTGGTTACGTACCTCGGCCTCCGAATCGGGGGTCGCGGGTTCAAATCCAGGCGCGCGCACCAATGACTTTTTTAGTTACGTGCGCTTTAAGAAATTAAATATCACTGGCATTCCCAAGGAGGGTTAGCGTCAGGCAGGCGGCCGGCTGGAAAAACTATTGCCAAAAACACCTCAGCAGTGTGTTTAGCACAGATGGAGACTGACACACTGCCCCAACCTCAAGAAACTAATTGGGAAAACGCGAAAAGCAAAAAAAAATATATTACAATTTATGCGTTTAATTAAATCTTTGGTAACTGACGGTAAAACTAATTAAACGGTGTCAATTTTGAGAAACCTGGAGACAAATAAATAAGAAGCAGCTCTTTTGAATTATATCTGTATAACAACTGGTAGTAGGTCGTTGTTGTTAGAAACCGTAGGTACCATCGCAGTTTGTTTCTGCCGCCAAAGATTAGTGTGCAAACATTATACTGCGTTCCGGTTTGAAGGGAGTTGTAGTTAGTGAAATTACTACTGTACTACTGTACTGTCTACTGGAGTAAAGAGATTGACAATCGACTACGATCGATCGACAACGCCATCAAAAAAGTTTGCCCACCACTGTACTATGGCGACGAGCTCAGGGTGGTGCTGTTTATAACGCCCTAACTGGTGTCACATTGGTTTGGAAAGGCGTATCATTTACCATCAGGTAAACTTACCGCTCGTCTCGACGCATCGTTAATCGTTATCGTAAAAAAATTATACCTTATTTGTATTTAAGGATGGCGTATCAAATTGTGACTATAATTAATAAGTATAATCATGAAAGAAGACCAGGGCTCGTGGCACGAGCTTCAGGGAACGCTTAACCAACGCTTGAAGCGTACGGCAGAATGTGAGGAATTTTGAAGGCAGTGGAGGGAGCGGGGAGGGGGTGAAGGGGCGCGGCCGCCCGCCCAAAGCGAGCGACAGTCGGCTCCGAACCTCGTGGGCGACCGTGGTGCCCCCGCAGCGCGCCGCGCCGCCGCAACTAAACTTCGCTGCCTTGTCACGCGTCCGTCGTACTAACAGAATATACGACTAGTCTGCTCTCTCTGGTCGGTCTCCTTCCGCGCTGAACGTTCTCGAGACAGTGAGTGGTGCTATCGTCGGGTTGTTGGTATAGTACCCGTCATGTGCGGCGGTCACCACTGGGCACCTGCCGCCGGCTGACTGCTAGCATATGCTACAAACACTACCACGTGTGACGGGTAAGTATTGAATAAGTTTCTTATTTTAGAAATACATTACAATTGTTATGTTTTGAACTGTCACTACGTTTATTAATTCCTATATAACTTTGTTCTCTATCGTTAAAATAAATAATTAATATAAAATAATACTGAGATGTTTTAATTTAGTACATTCATTATTTTAGATATATATGTACAAAGCTATAATAAGTAATATAATAGATTTTTAATAAATACAATGAGCATAGTAATGGTATATGGCAATAACTACTTTTCGGAATTTAACATCTGTCTATTTTTTGAACTTAGCCAATATGATTTAACTAAAATGTAAGACATTTTTTTGATTTTGTAAGTAGAAATTTTTTCGAATTTGTTAGTTGTCTACCTCTAACAATTTTTTTTTGTCGCGGAAGTGAATCGGAAGATTAAACATCTGAACAGCTTCGGCAATGATTGAATGTCTTCGAATATCTCTTAATAAAGAAACTTTATAAAATAAATGCATAGTCATAAGAAAAAGGAGTTATTTCGTGTTTTATTAAAGCGAATCGTTGTTGATATAACTTATTCATTCGTAATACGTTTATATTTTAAAATTGATTAAATTTCGATAAAACTAAATTGTCTTATGGAAATACTTTAGTAACACACATAGCTCTGTATGAAGTTTGAAAGCGAACGATTTGTTTTAGATAACAAAGCTAAGCGGATATCGACTGATCGGCTGACGTCTTCCAAACTATTTCCAATCGTCGTTTCGATCAAAAGTCGAAAGTTACAGCCAATATATTTCCTGGTATTTTATTACTACAGAAAAGAGATTTAAATAATTTACCATAGAATATATTTATGAAGGTGTGTAATTGCTTGCATGTTTTAATAGATAGTACACGTAATAAAAATTCATAGATGAGTAATTCCATTATGGTTTGGTATCAGTGTATAAAACATTTTTAAAAAATTGTTACATTGATATGCTTTGTTGTATTTTTTACTAGAATATTAAGTAATAAGTTATGGTATTATTTCACGTGAACATTTTCTTACATAAATTTGGTTTAATCTTTGTATAACCTCTGTAGTGTTGATCAGATTCTGTGTTTTGTTAGAAATATGAAATCTGCTGTTGGAGGATATCCTTTAATTGAACACCTAAAAACACCTTGTAATAAGCCAATAAATTGCAATATTTTTCAAAAATTTTAAATTAGACATATATACCACCAACCAAATCTTTGTATAATACTGAAATTCAAATGAGAATAACTTATTTTAATTCTGCCATACTAATCAGCG
Organism: Parides photinus; assembly: GCA_018247975.1. Taxonomy (NCBI): domain Eukaryota; kingdom Metazoa; phylum Arthropoda; class Insecta; order Lepidoptera; family Papilionidae; genus Parides; species Parides photinus. The sequence goes on from DWHU01000157.1 coordinate 21,170, forward strand.
ACCGTAAAACAAAAGGAACATATTTTTTTAGTCTATGTTTAAACAAAAGTTTAGATTCGTAAAACTATGAAAAATGGTTTATTGCAAAAATGTTTTACGTTACGTACAGTTTTTTTTTAAGAATTTGTAAGAAATGTAAACGTAACTTTTTATAACAGACTGTTATGTGTTCTGGTACGAATAATGAATAGGTATTTTTAACGAAATGTATGTGTAATTTCCGGTGTAAAAATTTAAATCACCTTCAGTTATTAAAATTTACCAGTACTAATGATTTGCACAAGCTCTTATTAAATACGGAATTATAGCAAGTTTACTCAGAGATAATTAATTAAGTTAATAATTATTAATAAACTCAATTTATTTTCTATTACCAAAAGCTTAAAATTAGGTATATTAATGTTATTACTTTAAGATCGTATGAGTTTTGTTGAAAACACAACAGCTTTATCATAGTATTTGTTTAAACTGTGCGATTTCATTCACTCTAAACAGATATGACGAAAACAAACAAAACAATAATGTACGAAAATGCGGAATATTATTAAACATGAACTCAAATCGGTATAACGATGTAAGATGTTCCGGTTGTAATAAAAGAGTATACATATTTTAGTCATTATATACGTCAATAGTACATATTCATTGATTTCAGTACTTTTTATAATAGCTGAAAAAATTTGGAGAAAAGTATACATTAGTTAAAAGTATTCAGTCTGTTTGATTTTAATAGCATATTAATTATTTATTGCTTTACAAATAAAATACACAAATGTCCGATGTATAGTCGAGCAAAGAATCTAACGGGCGTCTGTTTATTGAACTGATCATTATATTTCAATAAACTGACTGGGATTGGCATTTCTTCAAAGAAATGCTATATGTGTAAAGTAAATGAAACGACATGAATATTACATTTGAGAACAATCGTCCAATTTATAACGTCATGAGACTTAGCCTACTTAATAATTCGTACGTACTACAGTACCGAGTTACAACCCAATCTACGATGGTAACGTTAGTAGACAAATCCCAAGGAAGGCCGTTTCAATTTAAAAACGAGCTAAAATAATACTGTTATTCTGATTTCAGCGTTGTATACGTATAGTAAAGATATATTTTACGACTGTAAAGCTGAACATAACTTTGAATTTCGCTTTAAAGAATACGAGCAATGTTCCAAATAAATATTTACCTACGATAAAACGTGCTGTTAATTGTTATTGTATTCAACACGCGCGCCTTAAACGCGTTCGTACTTTATAACTTTGCATTATAACAATATAATGGCAATTTGATTTACGCGTTTACGTGAACGTTTCCGTTTTTATGGTACACAGAATATGTACGCTTATTAGTTTAAAACAGTTTATTATGTTTATGATGTTGTCTAATATTCATATGACTAAAAAGGGCAACCGAACTATCTGAATAACCTGGCGGTAATAGTAAATATCCTATTATGATTCAATATACCGATCGGCCCAAAAGTTGCTGGAGATGTGAGAGGAAGCGACTTGTTGACACGTCCGTAAAAACATTAAAGACAAACATGGCCTTCATTAGCATCGCACACGGAGAAGAATAAAGGTTAAAAAGATAATACTTTAACCTCAATAGAACACAACTATACCCTGACATACTATATAATAGTTCTTTCCTATAATATGGAAGTTTTGTTCAAAAGTCTTTTGTAATCAAAAGAAATAGAACCCAATAAAGCAACAAATATTCCTTTTTGTTTGTTCATGATGTTGACATTTATACGGTATTGAAACTTCAGACACTTAATTTTTTTGGAATTATTTAGGTGCCGAGATAAAATAAATAAATTACAAAAGTAAAGCTTCGTTTAATTATAACGTGAAAGGATAAGTTCTACGTCTTTTTTTTCTTTTAATTTGTAATCGTTTGTCTAGTTAGTGATTAACATGGATTTATTTGACTGAAGCCCACAAACGCCATCATAGCAACTGAGTCGTTTGATCTATCAGTGATTTGGCTTTTTAAATTCGCGAGTTTTTTCTTTGAAGTCGCACACTACTCACCTCATTTGAATCTGAAGATGGTCTGTTTTTTTTAACAAAGGTTTTATTGTTCTTTACAGTATAAAGTGCTCAACCGTGCGGCTACTGAAAAGACGCTATGTTTTTTCTGTACCGTTGAATAAATATGATAATATGTAATACGTATAATATTTTACCCGTAACTATATACTGAATAAATAAAACGAGGCGATTTTATGCGTTGCTCGACTAATCTGAAAATCTCGTTTGTTGGATTGTTTCTAATTTATTAGTTGAATCACTGTTGATTTGACCGAAAAGGTATAAGAAAATACGTTTGCGATTGTTGTGTAATTAATTTAAAACGGAAAACTTTATCAAATGTTGTTATCGTTGCATTTAAATAGTCTGCATTTAGTTCCTAATAGCATTACTATCTTCCATATCATATGAAAATAAAGGAAATATTGCAGCGCCTGCTAATAAATGTTAGTAGAATTACGTATCTGGTTATTGACTATACGCCTCGCGGTTATTTCAATTGGTTTAGAAACGCAGAATGTCATAATTTTTTAATGTCTGATGGTTTTGTCTATCAGTAGTTTGTTGTCTATGATGACAATTTTGACATCTTTAAAACTATTGGGAATAAATAAGATGTAATTTTGTTTGACAAGAGTAATCCACTCTGCTTATTTTGCTTTGGTTTTGTTTGTTAACCTGTTAACAAATACAAGGGTACCGATTACTAAAAAAAAAGATCGCCGTTTCTTTGACGTCAAAGTGTTTCACAACATAGATTAGCTAAACTATACTTTTGCTCAGTTGGGTTGTTGCCGTTCTAAAAATACGATGTAAACAAATTGAATTACTATATTTTATCTTGTTGGTATATACTCGAATATATGGTGATCGATTTATATAACTTGGATAATTGAATGTGTCTCAATATTTAGAAAATTATTTAAGAAAAATTCCAAAGATTTTCTTTATCATATGTAAGTAACTGGTGAAGTGACTGCAATCGATTAAAATCATAAACGTACATAATAATTAAAATATATTTTCAGATATTTCAAGTTTAGCTATGAAACTAGGTGCGTTTAGTATTTTAACAATATTATAGATCGAGATTTTAAGTCCTCATTGCAATAAGCAAAATGTATATCTCAAGAGGACGGTGTTGTTTACATGTAATTCATCATTGTCGTATTTCACAGAAGATGTATTCAGCTTGGTTAAATATCTGTGATGATGATCTTTGAACGTTTGAAAACGTTATAAATCTTTATCTTTGCTGTCATGAAAGGATTTTAGTCATATGTTTTAAGACTTCATAGATTTAGAGGTTATTTTTAAAACGTAAATGTAATCAAACTAGAGCTTTTACGTTTTCTACGGAGCCATCATATATTTTTACTGTCTACCATTACACTTTTCGCCCGAGACCGTGTGGCTAGGTATATTTCTACCGTTGGTTGAAAGTTGTTGTAGTTTTTAAGCACAATTATGTACAATATTCTATTGATGCTAAGGTAATACACACATATATATATATAGATTAATAAAAAATATAACACTTATAATAAGTTCATAAGGCGCCATATATAAGTTGTTTTAAGACAATCAGTACTTACTTGTGGTAAAAATAAAGGTTGATATAATTATTGTTATATAAATGAAAAAAATAATTTGATACTATACCCTAAAACTAGAGACTATCTATATATATAAAAGAAAGTCGTGTTAGTTACAACATTGTTTTAACACGAGAACGGCTGAACCGATTTTCATGATTTTTATGTTTTTGGATTTGTCTTGATCGGGAATAGCTTATGCTATAGGGTATTAAACGTTGCTCCAAAGGCATTAAAAATCCAAAATCCGTTTGTGTCTAGGGAGACATTAGAGAGAAAAAGTCGTCGGTTCGAGTCGTGTCAGGTGTCGTTTTTTTCAGAAAAATCTGACGAACAAAAATGCTTTTGATACTTTTTTCGATCGAACCCACTGTTGTCGAGTTATAATTAAAAAAACATTTTGACACGTTTTTGACATTTTGTTGTGACTGCATCATTCAAATAGCAAAGAGTATCTATATACACCTATCCCCCGATTTACACGGTACTTGTTTTACAATATATATATAGGTGTATTTATTAAAATTTAATTGTAGGAATTATTTATAATTATAACCTAACGTAATATAGTTAATATCATTTAGAAAATAACATTTGGTACTTTATTTACCAAGCCTCATGTATTTTATTCTACTGATATAATAAAAATAATGGTTTAATTTTGTATTTATTTTAAAATCCTTAATATGTCCATTCATTTATTGTTAGGCGGAACAAAATTCGCTGGGGCAGATAGTTACAAATATAAAAAACACGGAGTACGTTTAGAGATTAGACAACGATTCACAAAAGTAGTGATGCAGGCCCTACCGTGGTAGAGCCATGCTTCGGCACGAATGGGCCGGCTCGACCGGTGTGATACCACGGCCTCACTCTGAAAC
>DWHU01000158.1:0-25689 GCA_018247975.1 Parides photinus
GCAGAGTATGAATGTGGTCTACGGTGCTGTAGCCTTTACGAAACCCGGCTTGTTCCGGCGGTTGGTATTCATCGAGCGTTTGGGAGAGACGATTCTTCACAACCCTAGAGAAGAGCTTGTAGACATGGGGCAGACGCGCAATCGGTATATAATTCTTCAGTAAGAGTTTATCACCCTACTTGAAAAATAACACCACCACGCTCCTGGGTGTCCGCACAAGTCAATCGGTTCAGATAATTTATTTATGATGTGTTTATAATTTTGTCTTAGCGTTGCTGACAAACCTCTGTGGTTTTTGCCAACCATGCTAACCATGTCTATTATAGTGTATTGTTTTTTTTATTGTAAAATGATAAATAAAAAAAAATTGTCAAATATTTGAGGGTGTTTTATTTAAAACTTGCAATAAAAATGATGACAAAAATTATTAAGGTACCTAACTATAAAAAGAGACGAATGAAAGTTCATGTGAAAATTCTTTCACGTACCTGAAAACTGAGTCCAGCGGCTCTCAGCGATTCTCGACGACGTCTGTCCACCTAGCAGGGCATCCTCGGGACGGGTTATCTTAGCATAGCATTAGAGGCTGTGGTTGCGTTCCAAACAGTGATTCCGTGACCAGTCCAAACGTTGAGGACGACCACCGAGGGGGTTTTATCTCTAAAGACATGTTATCGTAGATTTTCCCCCGAAACCAGCGTAAAAATAGATGGTCTGCCGAGACTGCGCTTTCCAGGGCGGAGTCGCCATTCTAGCATTTTCAGTCCCCATCGTCTCATCTTCTCATCAGCTATTATTACTTTCACCTCGCTAATGAACTCAATCAGCGCTAGACCGTATTTTGTGGAACACACTTTATGAGACCTATGTCCAACAGAGGAAGATGATGATGAAATAGTGGTTGAAATGATGATGACATGACGATTGAATGCTGTAGCGATGTTATTTGAGCATTTATATCTGATATTCGATTTTAAAAAACTGTAATTCTGTACTACAATTCCAGTTTTTTTTGTTTTCCCCAAATTCTTTAAGGGATAACATTTTATACAAAGGTATTGAAAAAATTTTTTTAAGTTTTCATGTTTTTATTAAGATAAATCCAAATGAATATGCTAAATATAAATATTACTTGTCCGATATAAAATTTTTTACTCGTTGGTCTATTCTTTTGCGCATAGTAGTTAAATAATGCGCTTCAGTTTCTATAGAAGGCATAAGCGACTTCGGTACACGAAGACGACGAGCACGAACTAATTGCCAAGATCCACTAGAGTTTCGGAAACTGCTCCGAGAGGCACTAAGCTCTTTAATTTCTGAAGGAAGTGGGCGAGGTGAACTGAAATAGCAATCAAATACTTTCTTAAAGCACAAAGAACTCCGACAATCCCAGTCGAGTCCGATCCGGACCGATCTATACATGTATATATTAGAATCTTGATTACGAAACACGGTAACGTATCTAGTATCATCACAGCTTGGTCCAGCCGGCTACATGTTGGACTGACGACCTGGTAATGGAGTGGTCATTGAACGTAGATGGCATCAGAGCGGTCGTGCTGGAAATCTATTGTAGATGTCTGTGATTAGCATTAGACATTTTCTTTAGTTATTTACATTTAAAAATACTCTGATAAAACTATTTTAAAACTAATGTAATGTGATAATTGTATAATCTCTGTATATTTGTACTAACTATTCCCTGGTAATTAATGTTTTTAGCCGTGCTGGCGCCGTTACAGATGGTATGCTGTATTCAAATGATGAATTTCTTTTCAATCCTGTTATAAAAGTAACAATTATAATAAATTTATAATAAAATTAAATTTGTAGGTAATTTTGTAAATAGTATTAATTGCACATATTTTTGAAATAGTAGACCACTTAGGTTTTTATAGTTTTTGTCATCAATGGCCCTCAAACTTTGTTTAAATATTTTTTTGTTAAAATCATTTTAAAATTTAAAATTGATAATCTTTTCGAAAAATTACAATAAGTACTTATATTTTTTTTTGCATTTCTCTTATTATTGCCTATAAAGAATAAGATAACAACAAAAACGCCACCAATTTCATTAATTTACAGCAGTGGTGTACAAGAAAGTACAGAAATTATAAAAAAAGATTTTTTAACATTTTGTGTGCCATTCATATTTTGTGTGCACCTGTCCTGTACCATTCGGCACTCCAGAATTATCCATTTATAACGGGACATTTCTAAAAAGTTAACAAAGCTAGGTAAAAGTAGTTATGTCATACATTGTTGATGAAAACTTTACCAGAGTATTTAACTTTTGACAAGTAACTCCGATCTTTCCACTTTTGTGAACATACAGGGCAGACCGAACGTCGGATAGACCATTTTGGTATTTCCTCGGGTTGAATTTTTTCAGTCTTTTGAAAAGCTGGTATTCCTAATTGCGGTTCCTAAAATTTTTTTTCTTCATTTAACTTATAGTAATGATAGAGATTAATTGAAGCTGTTAAATATACTTCAAACGTTACAAAAGGTCATAGGTATAGCTAATTGTGAACTGTTATGGTGTATACTTAATAAACGAAGACCTTCAAATCAAATAAAACAGATCGTATAAGTTACGTAATTATGATGATTTTTTTTTATATCATACCGGTGCTGGTATTGAAGGATTATATGCTAGTATTGAAGGGATATCCATGTCGCGGCGAGTGGATACTCTGGAGAATCGGGAACGTGATACACTTCGGTCCGTCATTCGAATGCCGAGCCCGTGTGTACATGGCTCGTTAGTTTCTCTTAAAAAATTATAAGAGGTTTTAAGAGATTACGGTTTTAACTAAAACATATTCAATCATGAATATGATACACTTATTTTTATATTTTGTATGGTGTTAAAGACATTGTTAATCAAAATTTTGTTATTAGACATACTTCATTGTTGTTAGTACATTTAATGTTTGTCTCCGTTAATATCTTCATATTTTTATGAAAATATAGGTTTCCGTAAGTATATTAATTGAGAACGGTCTAAATATTTTGACCCCCGGTCTCATATGTTATAGATAATCCCAATTTTAATACTGGTTGCTCAAGTTTATTTTTTTTTGTCTCGCCCTTTTTCCCTATTATTTTTTGGGGTTGGCACAGTGTGTCAGTCCTGATCTGTGCTAAATACACTGCTAGGGTATTGGCAATGGTTTTTACAGCCGGCCGCCTCTGCCTGACGCTAACCCTCCTTAGGAATGCCATTGATATTAAATTCCTTAACCGTACGTAACTAGTAAAGTCATTGGTGCGCGCCTGGGTTCGAACCCGCGACCCCCGATTCGGAGGCCGAGGTCGGTAACCACTAGGCTATCACCGCTTCGCAAGTACTTGCGCTTTTGCAAGAACATTATGAAATTACAAAAATAAATGAAATGTGTGCTCCTTTAACTAAAGTTTTTCATGGTGTCTACTACGCAGCTCAGTATAATTGACAGATTTTCTTTATGTATTTCGTATAGATACTTACTCATCAGAGTCATCATCATTATCTTTAGGTAATTCCAAGGCTTTGTCTTGAGATTCTCTTAATTCTGAGCTTTGATTGCGTACCAAATTTAATAACATCGTGTCGTGAACACCTAAATCCTGAAACCTGAATTGTACACAACCTTCATATGCGGTATTCTTTTTAAGAGAATAGGAATCTTTTAGCTTTTACATTTATAATAATTTTAGCCGTCTCTATTAGACATAGTTATCATCGAAAAGGGAAGAATTATACAATTTTATTTGCAATTATGTTGGTAAATATTGCAGGAAAAACTACTGTTCTGAATTTTTCCTGGATTTGCATCCTTTTGGTTTACTTTCAACATTGGTGTTACCTGTGGAGTGTATTGTTCAAGTGATGTGGTCTGTTCAAATTAAAAACCTCTTGTTTAAATTTATATATAAGTTAACGAATAGATTTATAATGTTGGTACATAGTAATTTTGCTAGTACGATCAAAGATTGCTATACCACAGCACACATATTGCGCACTTACCTCTGTTTCTATATTGAAATCGAGATTACCGGTGCAGCCTAGCTCAAGTAATTGTACCTGTTGGAAACTGGTTTATGTTCATACCTGTTTTACTAAGGAACGTAAATTACTTCGCTATTCGTGGATAAGATTTATAGCGAATACAAATAATTTTAATTTTATGGAATTAATGTATTTTTTTATAAGTCAAGGCTAGCAATTTTTGTTTCCTTGAAGAAAGCAATAATACGGTGATAAGATTTAGGTCACTAGTAGTTTCGCATTAAGATTATATCGCTGATCCTAATTTAAACACACTTTAGAAAGTGTAATAAGTTTTAATGCGTATTACGTATGTATGAGCAAATAAAACGACATCTTTAGCTGTTGACACTGTTGACAGTGATGATCCAGAAAGTGTTGTGGTTATTCTTCTCATCCCTCAATTAAGTAAAAGACTGTATGGTAAATGCCATAAGTTTTGAATATCAATGTTTTTCCTAAATTACATAATTGTATATTTACTGCAGATTAAGGGTTAACACATTTTATTATAACTTATACACTTACTGTTCACTATTCCTCTTCAAATCATACATTTCGTTTATGGCTGACACAAACGAAGACAAATTCCCTTTCGATTGAGAAGAAGTGCCAGAATCTAAAGATCTCATTCTTTGCAAAAGCATGGCATATGGGTCAGTGTCATGGCCCATGAAAGATATACGGTTGGTGTCCTCAGATTTTGATTTCCTTTAATGGAAATACTTTAAGTTAATAGAAAATACAATAACCCTAATGCTATTAGCTAGAAAACCAAGTCCATTGTTAATATTTAAACTTTCACTTTGGTTAGTTTTTGCGTTTACCATATTGCTTATATTCTCGGCTGTGTGTCAAAAATATGTGGAAAAAGTAATGAATCATAATTTATACAGAACGTTCAAAACAACAAAAACCGTAATCAACTTTTCAACATAACTTCCAATGAGAGTTTACACAATGGGATCTACTTTTCAGAAATATTATAAATAAATTATTAGTCAATAAATGTCACGCTTGCAAGCATATAAACAATAATTGTTCATTTGTGTTTTTGTAGAGCGGGAGAATAAAATTTCGTGGTGGAGGCTGCAGTCGTAGTACCATGTTGACTTTTTCTCGACATCCGTGACTCACTATTAGTGAGTCACATTCAGTCACAGTATATTCGGTTGCGCGAGATACAACTTCGCCTGCTTCGATGACCGACTTATTTCCAAATCCCTCAATAATTAACGTTAATGGTAAGTTTCCCCTTATTCTTGTGCGAAATTATTTAGAATTTAAACAACGTTTCAAAACATCCAAAGTGCAATATTGAAAATTAATTTCATGACAAATATTTTCAAATATAACTAACGGGTTCAAGTTTGCCGAAGAATACAGTTTAGAGTATCGTGATTTCCAGTTCCCTATCTTTCTCCACGAATATTCATCGTCCCTGGAATAATAAATAAAGCGTTCAGTACCATTTCGTACAAGTTAAAAAATTTAAAATGTCCAGAAATTCTTTTGCAAAAGTGAAAAAGAAAAAATTGATCGTCTCTGTGATTTCAATAACGAGGAATCAATCGTTGTCTTATTTTTATATAGGTTACAAAAAAAAGATTGTAGATGGAGATTAATCTCTAATTGTTCCTATGTACTGCACTCAAAATTTAATTTCTGGATGTCTGTTATTTTCATATTGGATTTATTATTATATAAAATTGATATGTTAATCATTACAAAACGTCCTGATCGTATAAAATTGATATTGATAATGTTATACATTGAGTACGTAATGTAAGCGATCACAATAAACAGCTCGCGCCTACATCTCGTTACAATTCAGTTGATAAACTTGTTTGTTTTAGTCAGGAGTGCTCGAGATTGGCACGCTCGAGTCGAAGGTCAAATAAAGGCGACATTTAACCGCAGGGTTGGGAACACGAATTGCATTTATATTGAATTTTAGACCTGGACCACTCATGGTTATAATTATAAATAATTCGCTGAATAATATTTCTACTGCAAATATATGTGCCAAAATACCAAATGGTACTCTAGGCCTAAAGCTCTATAGGCTGTATGTGTTACACAAATTAAATGTATTATATAAAACAAAAATGTAAAATATTCTTTTAAAGCAAAGAAAAGAGTAATAAATATTTAAATTTCATAGACCACGATCGGAAAAAGTACACTTACCTTTAAAAAAAATATATCATGAAGGATTTAGAAATCGAAATTATTTTACATTTGTAACACAACGTGATGAATAAATATAAATTATTATTATTTATGATAAAATGAAGATTATTTATTACTAATATTTAGTAATGAACACTAATAAATATGACAGGGTTAAATTTTTGTACATGATGAATATTTTTATTATCAGTTAACACGTCTATTTAATGAATAGATAGATAGATAGATAACATTTATTTGACCACGCAGCACAAATACAAGCAAACACACATACAATACAACGAATACAACACTATACATTATGTATATATTTTACAAGAAAAAAATGTGCTTAATATTAAATTTCACAAGTTTTTGTTGTTGTGAGTACCGCAATGGTACAAAATGGCCGTAGCTCAGTGCAATTGCTGCCACTGATGATACTGAAAACGTGGATGCTTGCAAATACTTTGGCTATCATATGTTAACAGCCGGAATATTGCTATGCTGATACGATATGAGACCGGATACAATATAAATATTATCATCATTTAACTTATCCACTATTGGATATAGACCCTCGTTAATATCTTGAACCATCTGTTCTTTTACTAGTACTAGAGTAACAAATTATGTGTTTGGTTTTCGTGTTGTAAGGCAAACACTAAGCAGTTGCGCCACGGAGGTAGTTTTAGTTATGCGATATTCAAACAAACGGTGTAAATATAAAGCATTTTAATAATTAAACTTGTTCTCGTTATATCTTAAATACACATTAAACAAGTAACCAATGTTATTTATTATACACAGACCAAGCACGCTACATGTGCCGGAATACACTTTCTCACTTCGTGCAAGCTGCGCGTGCGCATGCTATTCGCTATCATTTACTATTTACTAAACAATAACTATTTCTTGCAGACCGAATAACTGGTCGTACTGTTATAAAATGGTAGTTATTTCCTTAATTTAAAACATATTTTTCGGTTCATTAACAATGACTTTTATTGTTTCCTATTTTCTGCTAATGATACAATTGTTAAAGTATCTTCACTTAATTTATTGATATCGTTGTTAAAATCAGGTAAGTGATATGTCTGAAATAAGGCAGTTAGGTTTGTCTCGCTAAAACAGTAATTGCAATAGCTTAATGCCTTCTTCAAAACCGGAACACAGTTTGCACTTTCGACGCTACTTATTTATTGGGGACGGTCTCTAGCAACAGAGACGTCTGGTATAATTATAGCATCGAGACTCAAATTATTTTATTACAATACTATCTAATTAATATACATATATATATACTCACGGCATCTTTACATAAAAGATATTTATTCCAATATCATATTAAAATAGTGTAAGAAACATAGAAATGTCAATAATTATGACATTTATGGAAATACGTGTCAAAGACTAACGAGGTTTATGTGTTAATTTTTCGATTTTGTTTAATATTGCTATTGCCATCTACCAATGCCAATTATAATAAAAGTATTGTATCTAGGTCTTTATTAAATATAAAAAATTAAGGTTTTCTTAAAAATACTTTGAAAACCTGGTTACTGGAAGCTAGGCTCTGAACCGTTAAACGTGATTAATATTAAATTGGTAGATGATTGTAATTTTTCACTAACATTTTAATTATAACTCACTTTCTCATCTATTGCCTCTGGCACAGTAGTTAAGCGTTTGCTTTGTAACACGGAATTCCTTGCGGGGGCCTCGTATTGTAAAGTTTAGTAGGTCCAGCTAGCTACCACCCATGTATTTAAAATCTGTAGACATAACACCATTGCTATGTTCCCTGCTGTACATTTTTAAAAGCAACAGTAGTCTGTTCAAGCACGTTTCATCCACGGTCTTATCGTAATTAAACGCCTTGAGAAAGTGAAGTCATTGAAAATCAACCTAAGAAAAAAGTGGAGACTCACATTCAAACCAGTTTAAACTATTTTCGTAGTGATCATTACTATACACTTTTTTTTGTTTTGCCCAATTTCCCAATTATTTAGGGGTTAGCGCAGTGTGTCAGTCCTCATCTGTGCTAAACACACTGCTAAGGTTTTGACAATGGTTTTTACAGTCGGCCGCCGGCGCCGGCCTGACGCTAACCCCTCTTAGGGAATGTCAATGATATTTAATTTCTTAAACCGCACGTAACTCGAAAAGTATTTGGTGCGCAGCTGGATTCGAACCCGCGACCCCCGAATCGGAGGCCGAGGTTCGTAACCACTCGGCCATCATTGACTAATAATTACTATACACTTATCGATTAAACAATAAATACTGAATGTGATAGTTCACCTTGTATCCGGTAAAAATGTTAATATTTGCTTCCGGACTACCACGGATTACAGTTTCACGTTCACATATCCGTAGAAACTGGTCATACAGATCAAAGGACACATAAAGAATGTTTGAAATGTATTCTTGTGAACGTCGGAATATTCTGTATTTATTAACAGTTAAATGCTTGTATTATAAGTCGAATCTTTAGTAATAATACATAATGTTAACATTCATTAAAAAGATTACATAAATGTTTTTTGTTCATAAATTATGTAAGAACATTACTTTCGTTTATAAAAGGGTATTAGAAGCGTTTCTTAATGGTTTTCAATTAACTTTTCTGCTTAGTTTTCTATTAAAATTGTCTTTTAGTTTCTATTAATGAAGGGAAAATTATTAGTTTGTGAATTACTGTTCTCTTATTCTCAGCGAGGTCCGATTATTTGACCTTTATAATTAATACCCGGATCATGTCTTTACTTTCTCCCTTGCTAATTAACTGTGCCTATTTGATTAACTAATTTGTTATATATTTCAGTAGACTTTAAATGTATTTGTAACTCTTATTAGTTCATGTACAACTGATTTACCGTCTTTTTACTGTTACCACCGCAGTTCCTATTTTTCCTGCCAAACAGTAGTGTGAAAACGTTACGATGTATTGATTTGGAGAGCTTTGTAGCTAGGGAAATTACTGGGGTAACGAGATCTAATATTTTATGTTTAAAGGTGATGAGGTCAAAGTGATGCTGTGTATATCATCCTAACTAGTGGTACATTATTATGGATTGTTACTGTGTCATTATTGCAATTAACATATTTTAATTATTTAATAACATATTTGTCTACGTAATTGAGTTTTTAATTAAATTCGTTAAGTCTTTTATATTTATATGCATATTTGATTTCAGTTGGTATAAATGTCTGCATCGACTAAGCTCCGAGATCATTCATGACGTTGTGATGCAAATGTTCCGACTATAGATTCCGGAGTTATTTCGAGACAGCGGAAATAATCTACGATAAGTGGCGAATACATTACAAATATCGTATTTTAGTTTCCCAAAGAAACTGCATACGAGAAGTTACTAAGTCAAAAAAAGAGGTAAATTGATGCGGAGTTTTGTGGCTGAACTACTGGGATTTATATATTGGTGGATAAATGGTTTTTACTTTCTCCACGTGGAATAGGCTCCACGTCTTGGCAATATCGATATTATAAGTGTTGTTTGGATTGTCTTCTATCAACGAATGTTGCTCTAGTTGTTGGCTCGTTTCTATAACATGTAACAGGGTTAAAAGTGCAAAGGGTAATACTAATCCTTTTAAAAATCTAATCGGTCTATTGTAATATGTCAGTCAAAGCGATCTCCAAAGAAAACAGATATAGACATCAAAACCTATCGAGAGAGGATATATATTTGTTATTGTTGTTGTAATCACGATGTATAATATTTTCATATAGTCAAACAAAGCAAATGGTTGACCAGCGAAACGATAAAAGATCATTCAAGATGCTGATGCAATGCGATGTAGGTGCACATTGTTTACAAGCTACGTTGAATGATGCTTGTCACAAGATATAAAAAAAACTACTAGAGCACGAGCTGAACAGCTTGCAATTTGAAGTGAGCGAAGAAAGAAAACAACCTTTTTTATTAACAATACACTGACGTTTGACCTTAAATTTAAGCGGTGTGATAAGACAATGAAATAGTGGACAGCGAAGTGCGCTCTCCTTGAATGTTCTGGTTCTTGTATGCTGAAAGATAGAACGTTATAATGCATTTATATTATAAATTTATTTTCTTGTATAACTTTAAATTTCTACTACAATTTACTAGTTTATAAGTAATTTAATTCTAATTCTGTACGGTTGTAGCGATGAATTTATAACCACCACATGGTCCCACAGCATCTATAATTTAAGTGATACCTGTTCGGGGTCCCGATCTCGGGTTCCTTTCATACTGTGAAATTATGTACCGAGGTATGTAGTCAAGTTAGTTCTACATAATGAAGTTATTATAACGAGGATGAAGTACAGTTTTAATAATTACAGCAGAAAATTGAAGCGTTGTTTGCAACGTGTATCGATCTCGTTTTACGCGCAACTTTGTACGAGTTAAGAGGAGAGCCGGGTTTACGGACTAAAGCGAGCTTTAGTTATACGGCGCATGATTTTGCTACAAAACTTAAACATTATTTGTTTAAATAAGGCATAAACATTTTGTTTAATTAATAATGCTCTCTTAAAGCATTAGAAAATGTCATAAATATCATTACAAAATTTTATTCCCTTATCAGTATGTATGAATTTCATATCTGTACTTGTTTGACATTTTACTTCTTCATCGGCCACAGGTTCGTAATAAAGGATTTCGTCAGTTTATTACTTACTAATAAAAATTGAAGATAATAATTATAATATTAAAAAAAAAGATTTGAACTGTGGCGAATAACATAAAAAGTACAGCTCGGTATATTGAAACGATGTTTTCGTTTGAAAGTTTTAATAGACATTAAGTGTGGTAACGTTGCGAGATCCCGTTTAGTGAATCTGAACGCCCTGATAAAGTGTCAAAAATCTCGCAGGAGCGACGTTGAGTTGTTGAGCCTGACAAAAGAAACATTTGTTTAGTGTCGCGTTAGTAATTGCGGTTCGATAAGTAATAGGATTTCGGTCTAGCCGAGCTGAGACAGCCGGCGGGGGCGATACGGCGCGGCGCGGCCTCTGGCGAACGGAGTCTCGTGCGAGGGCGCTAGTCGGCCCGCTCGCGGCACCTCGCGCGCACGTCGCGTTGTTATTTACACTGCAACACACGCTCTGCGTTAACGCGCCCTATTTAAATCAAAAGTAATCTCGCGCAATCCATTTACATCAACCAACCATTGTAAATAGAACATCGACAGTTTCAATCGCTGGATAGGTCGATGGGGCGGGTTCGGAACCGGCTTTGTGACCATATGATCCGCATCCGAACGCGCGCCGTACTCTCAGATATTGGTACACTGTACAATGCGGATTAACAATTGAAGAGTGCATCCTAACGTGCTAAAGAGATAATTAAGTTATAAGTGAAGATATTGTTAGTGTTCGTCGTTAGTACCAACATACCGATTTGTTTTCATTGGAGATGTGATTGTTGACATTGTGATATTATATACTGGAGGCGTTAACGGGATAGTGCGATGGCTGGTGCAAGTGAGGACGGTGTGTCTGTGGAGGAAACTATTCCTCCAGCAGTTGTGGAAGGCCGTAAGCGGGGATTAAGCGGGTCAATGTCACTGAGGACCCGCAAACTTGGGAGGCGGCTTTCGCGCAGCATGTCGATTGTTGCGTTGAAGTTACCAGAAAAAGCTCAAAGCATCACCCGCTCTTCTTCGAAACTAATGCGATCGGGAAGCCGCGACAAGAAGAACAGATCTTTTGAGCTCTCCATTATACTTCCAGACAAGACGCAAAAACAGGTAACTATTTGTTTAATAAACAATGTAAATACTTAAGAACCTGTTATTAGTGTAGATAATGACAAAATATTAAATACTTTGGCAATAAGCCGATAGGAAATTCAATGTAAACAACTGCTTCAATGTCCGAAGTTGCACAAATATACTATAGTCTATACCTGAACGTATCATAACTTTAGTTATGATTCTAATGACATTAAAAAGAAACTATTTTTAATAAAATAATTCAAGAATACAACAATGTTATTAAAAGGAGATTTTTCTTATCTTTAATATAAATTTAAACATAGTCTTAGAAATCTAATGTTCGTGTTTATTGTGTTTGGTGAAGTATAGTTTAGGCATTCAATACGTGTAAAAGGTTTCGAGTTAGGCGATACACGCGTGCGGCGTCACATGGTGCGCATTCAAATGCTCTTGGCTGCCCATTGCAGTTTCGAGGTGACGTTTCTCCACTGCGTCACGTCGCCCACACCGCGGATTTCTCCATTGATATAATAATGAGTTGCAATTGCCTCCGTTCAAATCCGTTGTCAGGCATTGTTTGCGTTTGTCATTGAACCGGAGAATTGCGCGCTCTTTATGGCTCGATTGTTTGACTGCCGGCCGAATGCCCACCGGCTTATCTACTAACGATCATTTAAACCTGTATTAGATTGTAATAATTGTATATTATTTACAAAGGTTGATCACCGGTTGAGCTGTTTAATCCTGTCATGTTTAAACATTGCACTTAACATTGTACATTTAAAACAAGAATAATTATTAATTACAAACAGATAATGATAAGAGTTTTATCTATTACGAAGGTAGTTAAGGATCCATTTGTAGTGTTGATAATTACAAAATATACTTGGCTATGTAAATCGATAAAAATATTTTATCTTTGTCTCGTAACCATACATAAAACAGTCAATTTATTCATTGCACAAACATTTACATAATTTAAGTTATTTTAATTTTAGTGCATAGAGCAATACATAATCAAGAATTTGTAAATTACAGCTTTTTAAAATCTTCATATTAATAACGAGACACATTGAATATGTGCTAATTTATAATATTAAAGAATCGATACGGAAACAACCGGGACATAGTTTGATTGACCACTTGAGTTACTATTCAAAGTATTTCGCCGAATATCGTACATATATAAAACAAAATAATATCTAAATAAAATCATTCATTAAAACTTGCATGTCTTTGTCCAAAACTTACTAAGTTGCTGGTGATTTAGTTATTAATCGCTGTCACCTTGTGAGTAAAGGTCAAGGTTGTGTTTCTTTATAACTTTTTTCTTTTAGTAAATTACTGCCTGAAAAAAAAATATTTTAATCTGTATTAAAAAAAATATTACTTCAAAATAATAAAAATGCAATTGCAACAACGTATTAGTTCAGAGGTTTTTTTTTTGGAAGTAAAAACATTTATGTAGGTATATAATTTTATAATTTTATTTCAAAGATATAATTAGGCAAAAATGCAAACTAATTTAATTTTAACCAAGGGACTTTAATTGGACTATGTCTTGCATTAATACACATTATCCTACACAAATTAATTTGTTGAAGTTATTTAAACTTTTTTAACTTTTACAGTTGTTTAGCTAAATGAAGAATAATGCATTATTTTGCACCACACACGTTAAAATTGTATAATTATTTTTAACATAAAATCTCATACTATTTCACGTTAAATACACGTTTTTTAAAGTAAAATTACACAGAACATGTCTTTGTAACATAAGTAGCATTTAACTACAATGAGGAAGTCCGCCCACCGTACTCAGTGCGCGTCTTATGAAAATCGCAGAAGTATAAAGCCAGGAAATAGCGCATAAAAAGATGAATTGTATGACGTATTAGCTTTGTCAACAAGGACCAATTTATATTGTAACGCTGTCTATATCAATAAATAAGACACGTAATAGACAAACATTATTTTTTTATGTAGCCCATTAAACTCCATGATGTCGAGGATCTGACTGATCGGTTGCTTGATTGAAATCCTGGACCTCTTTTGAACAAGGTGTTTACACTAAATATACATTGTTTCATGAAAAATTTAGCAGTACACTGTATAAATAGTCCCAGAAAATTACCCCTATTTTATTTTATTTACAAGTAATCGAAGAGCTTATATACATTTAGAGGAAATAACTCTTGCCTTAGTTTGTAGAAATATTATAACATAACTTTTCAGATGTGTCATAAAGAGTTATAGTGATGGAGGTTTATTTGTTTTAAATGAAATGTTAATACATAGTTGGTTTCTACAATAGAGATTAAATGTATCCTTCATAAGTTTTTGAGAAAAAAAAATTAAACAGTCATAAACATTGACTAGCTTGTTGACGGGACTGTCATATTTTAAACACAATCGCTTGACCTCTAAAATACGCAAATTCTATTTCTACGTACCGATTTTATTATTTCAACCTTAATAATTCATTGTGATGGACATTTATATTTGGATACAGTAAACATCGACTCGAAACGCAATTTTGTTTATAAAGTTTTTAATTTCTCCGCTTGCCACGAAAACTTGAATAAAAGAAATCGCATACTCCATTTCATAATCATCATAATATAGTTTTTAAATTACGACTGATAATATACGTAAGTATTATTAGAGATGATTTTGTTAATAAATGCTATTCATAATTAATAAATTCACAGTTTAGAACAAATCTTTTTAATACTTTTACGTGGATATTGTTTTCATTAACTCTGGACTCTTCAACGCAGCAATACTCAAATTTTCGCCGCGAATGTTCAACTGAACAATAACTTATGTGATATTTCAAAAGTACTTGGTTTATTGAAGTAACTGATTGCAAGTGAAAGTGATGTCGCAATCGGTACTGCGTTTACTTACTCGTGTGTGCGTCTGCAGTCAAGCTTCAAATCAGTTTAATTACATTAAATATCCCTCATTGCGTAGATAGCGTTCGTTCATAAATTAAACATGTTTATTGTCATAACCCAAGGAAGACACACGACTGGAAGAGTTATAGTAAATGAAAATGGCAATGTATTTATATTCCTAATATTGTTACGGGTAGGATTAACACCACACGAACATTCTGTTTGTTCGTCCAAAAAATCGTAGCAAAACAAGAATAATTGATGCTATAGATTAGAAACATTTTTCAAATCAAAATATCCATGGATATTATGGACAATTGATGAGACCATTTCGGATTGTTCCACTGTTATTTATATTTATAACTAATGGGAAATAATCTTCAATTCAGCATTAATTAATACAGAACAATAAAATATACAACAGACTTCGACGTACGGTACTATAACATTGTAACTTTTTGTTTATGTCAATTTGTGTGATTGTCGAAAGTGTGTTAACGAAAACTTGGGAGAATATTAAGAACTCGATACATAAAAATATTTATGATTCATAAATTTTAATACGAATGAACTATATATTTTTAACTGACCGTTCTTATTGAATATGTAAGTGGAAAGGCTTCTGTGACCTTTGGAATTCATGTAACGGAATGGAACAGATAACCGCGTTTTGTAAGGTTGCAATCAAAGTAACGGTAATTATAAATGTGTATTAACGTCGTTAACGTCCACTAGAGACGTTTTCAAAAATCATTGGCCCTGTTCTCGCTACCGCACTGCCATAGATAAAATTTTTGGCACAATGCAAGTATGACCGCGTTTTAAAATACTCGTAACAAAACATTAACACTTCCAATTTCGTTGTGTTCGATTTTAAAAATAATGCTCACGTCTCTTCACGAGTATGTCTAGTACAGAAATAGTTACTATATTGCGTCCGTAACAGTCTGGCAATGAAACTGTTTAACTTCTGTTTAGCGCAAGGTAAATAAACTTAAATTTTTTAGTGCTAACTAACATATAAAGTTTTGTCTGGTCATTACGATGGAACGTGTATGGTGGAGGTTTTTTTTATAATAAAATTGTTTACAATTACTTATAATGTCACTAATGTCATGATGGGTTACTATAATGAAAGTGAGTCTGAGGTGAGTAGATTTAGTTTAAAAAGTTATTTGAATTTGTAAACAGTTTGTGTGATAAGAAAACGCATTATTATTAGGCTTTCTAGACTTCTACATTTTCATCTACCTTTGTACATTTTCTAATAATTATGACAATAATATCAAGCAAAATGCGCGGTCACCTAATGGTAACGCGATAACTTAAACTTGTAATAAATAGAGGCTTTCTCAGTGACAGAAACTTATATTGCGATGGCATAATACCTGTCCAAACGGTCTCTAGCAATCTTAACCTGCTGTCATGACGTTTTAGATCTAATATTAGATAACAGAAGCTGAGTATCTGTTCCATTCTTTTAAAGAAGTACAGTTTGTATCAGAGCATCACATTTGTGTACGTCGATGTCCCGGACTTACGCAAGTTCAGAGAGATTTTTTCCTTCAAAAACTAAAACTTAAGTGAATTTGTTTAAGAATTAGTGTATATATTAAGTAAGTAGTAAAATGCATCGTAGTAAACAATAGCCCAATAAAATATTTGGTAATAATGTTAGCAATAATTTCAAACAAGTTTTTGTAAATTGTAGAAAATGAAGAGTCGTCGAGGCCGATAAAAAAATACCACGACGTATTTAGGTTTTATGCTAACATTTATAAATATTAACTGCACAAATTTTGGTGGTGAATTAGCAACGAAAGAAACCTTGTATCCATATAGTTAGTTTAAATTTAAACTATATTATCGCGTTAACTATATAAAACGTGAATATGTTTCGAAATATTCGACATAATACTTAGTCCTGTCCATTCAGTGTTTGTAAACATTAAACCATTGACTTGGACGGGTGCCATTTCTATTGACCGGCGACAAATATAAAAGCAAATACTTTATGTATCAAGTTGGACGTATATCATTAGTGATGTGTAATGTCGTCATTACAGGCTACTAAAACATGATAGCCTAAGAAAAAATTATGTCATTATAAGAGTACATATTTGTGTCTGCTATAGTTAGTATAATCTTTCTTTGGTCATAGTTTTTACTGTATAATAAATATATTACTTTCCAAAACACAACATTATAAATAATGTTAAAAGATTAGTGAATGATGCTCAATCGTCTAAGAGGAAGATGATGAATCGACAAAGTAACGATCATAAAGAGATTACAGAGTTAAATGATAAGTCGCAATTCGTTGGGGTCTGTTCATATCTAACACTTGTCTGCTGTGTAATTGCATGCTTATCGTTCATCTAGTTCATTTTGGCATGTGAATGATGCAACTAGACCAAGTGAGCAGCCGAGGCCAGGTCCCAACGCGATGACTATCACTTTTGTATCGGGGGCCGGAACCGGTCCTTGCCTATGCGAATCGGCCAACGATACCTAAGGCATACGTCGTTGGACATAGTTCATTGGATTTTTCTAGAATCTTGAGAAAAAGCTCTTAAGTCGTAAACAACCGGCTTTTTTGATTTTGCTAAGGTAACGTGTGTTAAGTTTAAGTTTGATTTACCATAGTAATTTACCTAAATTTTAGATGTAATTGTAAACTAGATGATATGAAAAAAATTACTTGTTAAATTATTAACAAGAATTGATATTGTGATACATACCAAAATTTTATACCACATTGACGCAACCGGTATTGGCATAAATAAAAACGAAATGATGTTATTATGAGATAAGAAAGCTTAGTCATAATACATTAGTATCTATAGTCAGTATAGTTACTTGTTCCACGTATAATCAATGCTTCGGAAAGCTATCAAAATTTTGTTTCCGATTGATTATCATTAATTTCAAGTTATTCGTTGCAACGTGGGCGTATGAACGACATCTGTTATAAAAACAGTTTGCTGGATAATGTTACCGTAATGTGTTGACATTTGTAGTTTTTCAACGGCATACCAATATATTAATAGGTCGTAATGAAATTAAAATGTTTTAAAACGGATCTAAATCTACAACATGATAAAACCTGTATTGTTTTTATTAATTTTTTATATTGATTCTAATTGAGTGCTACTTGCTAACTTCGAAAATGTGTTATGTATATAAAGTCAGGTCATCTATGAATACATTTGGGCGTGGTTTATATATTATGTTCTGTGTATTTATTTCTGCATTAAGTAAATACTTGATCTAAAGAGGTTTTGGGAGAAGAGTGCTGACTTAGAATACTATAATACTTATCTATCGAAGTTGTGACAAGATAAAGAGCGTTAATAAGCAGTAAGTATTGTCCGTAAAAACAAGTTAGGCTTTGTATTGCGGACAGCCTCCATTTACATCTGAAACAACGAGGCTTTGCTAGTGCCGAACCGAACTGAACTAGCTTCGCAACATTTAGTACGTGAGGCGAATCGTACGAAACATTCACAGCTTCCATGCAATAACGAGTACATTGCCAAAATACTAATATACGTCTTAAAGCGTCGTTCTCTTTGCGCGTTATTAATACTTTAGTTTTGATGTTATTATTTACTCATAAATTTACAAAGATGCCCAATGGAGCAGTAACGTGGAGGCCACGCAGACGTAGCATTGGAAGACCATCCACAAAGTGGAACGTCAATCTGCTGAAGGTCGCTGGAAATCGCTGAATGCGAACAGTACAGGATAATCAGATAGAGGCATATGTCCACAAGTGGGCGCCTAATAGCTAATATTAATTATAATGAAATTTATAAATCTGAAGCTTTATTATAAGTTTAGTTTAATCCAGTGCATTCTAGGTTATTTTAAAAGTAACTGTAAAATACGTAATAAAAGCAGAGAATAGTGATAGAATTTTAAAAAAGTTATACCGCTACTTTAACAACCATTATGCTGCAAGTATCTTTAGTTTTAAACTTTTTACAGCTGATTGTAGTTACAGTCTGTCTGCAATACAGTCGCAAGCTATAAATAAAATAAA
The DNA here is from genome assembly GCA_018247975.1 of Parides photinus. NCBI lineage: Eukaryota > Metazoa > Arthropoda > Insecta > Lepidoptera > Papilionidae > Parides > Parides photinus. The sequence continues at coordinate 18,878 of DWHU01000158.1, forward strand.
TGTAACTATAAATAGCCACCTACACCAAACATTCAGCTGAAATGTAATAATTGTAATATTGTTGATCTCGTCGTGTTTGTCTTAATATATGTTAAGAGAAACATGTTAATGAAATATTTTTGATCCTCAACACACTGTATTTCATAAATGGGAATTGCCAGATGAAGTTCAAAGGTGTAAAATTAAAAGAAAGGGAGAGAAAAGTATAAATGAGCTACTGGTTTTTGAAGTGGATTAAGGTTACTTTGAAGGAAAAAGCTCGGGTCAGAAGAATTGTGAAGGATTATAGCATGATTGTGATTCTTTATTATTCAAGATTTAATATGTATTATTCCTATTACTATACAATACAGGAATTTTAATAAAAATTAAAATTCTGTATTTATCAAGAAATAACGTCGTATCTAAATTGTATAAAAGTATGTGAATATTTAAAATTTCTGTCTAGTTTTGTTTCGGTCTACTAGTCTTCATTGTTTTTACATTTTGTGTAATAATCAAGATTGAACCTGGAACTAGATTGCTTTAATGTGGCGTGACTTTAAATCGACGTCGATTACAATGAAGAACCTAATACATAATTTTTCATTACAAAATTAGTTAAAACAGGTCTTACAATCTTGTAACCTGTTAGATTAAAAAAACGTATTGTATTACTCAGCGTTATTTTTTTATTGCTAGTATTATCTAATGAAGTGGAACTTAAGTGGCTAACGAAACATGAAATTATTGTGACCGTCTCATTGATTTTGTGGGACGTAATCGTTATGTTAAACGTAGGCTACGTTTTTCGTACCTACATTTTTAACGTCTATGCACATATAAACACAAATACAACAACATACAAACAAACGTAAAATTTACACGAAGATTACATAAATTCGCAAATCTGCCGGCCATACTTCAGTAAAGGAAAAACACTTGTAGACATCCCCATATCATTATCATCATTAAATGCCATCTTCAAATTGTACTTGAGTGGTCAGTCAGTTTTTTTCCGTTCTCGTACCATTCTCTTATTTCACAAATACTCACATCATCCTACCACTTTCTTCCTTATCTCCCGGAAGAATGTTTTACAGACACTTCGCTTCAAGATCTATTTTTGCAAGTAAAAGTCATCCATTTATAAATATAAATTAAATATCATTGCACAATTCACACAACACTGTCTAATCCTAAAGTAAGCGGAGTATACTCGTTTGTGTTATGGGTACTAGATAGCTTATATACTAATTAAATACATATTTTTTTTAAATATTTATGTATACGTAGAAAACACCCAGACTCTGAAGAAATATTGTCCGTGGCGAGAATCGAACCCATGACCTTTGACTCAATAGGCGAGTACACTACCAAACTGCTAATCGGCCAGTCAAGATACACATTATATGACTAGATAGTTATAATACATATATCAAAAAGTTTATTTGCATTAGCCTTCACTAGTGTAAATATTTTAGGTACTAAAATGTTTGTGTAAAAATATACGTATTTAGAAAAATATAGAGTTGGCAGTGTTAAATTTTTTTTATTGCAATAATAAAGTAAGTTTCTACTTGTTTTCTTTTTGGTAATTTACTTAATGCATGCTATTTTTCAATTTGCTGATGATTAATAAACGTCGGCGACGAGGAGAAAGCTGCACTGGTTAATGTTGGGCATTTGACAGGGTGGAAATGCAAAGCGGCAGTTTTAGGTCATTCGCGTAATAGTCCCAAATTCCCAGTGAATTTTACGTTTCAAAAACCCAAATATTATTTAACTTCGCCTCAGACTTTTCTCTGGTGTTACTAATCAAATAAACGTCAAGTTGGCAGGTGAACGGTATAAAGTGAAACGATTTATTTCCATCGTATTCTTTCGTTTGATTAAACGTTTAAAGATCCGACAGTTTAGTGAACGCGTGTGAAATGAAGTTGACCTAAAAAAAATGTTATACATACAAACACTGAACTACATTTTGGAACGTATCACGATTTTCTCTAAATGTATACAGCTTTTACTATATTTTCTCATAAATAATTATAAAAAATTCTTAATTTTAGTAAAATGTATGAAAAGATAAACAAAGGTGTCTTCAAAATAATATATGCGGTAAAACTTACAGGAATACCTCGATCTTTAATGAAACACTATTCCCCTGGCTTTGTTTTAATTTTTAACCTTCTTTGTGAAAAGAATGATAGAATGGCTATGTTAAGCTGTTTTCTCCACGGCGATATTATTTTAAGTACATTTAAGATAATAATAATTCCGTCCCACAAAAGCTGGTAACAAAATATCGATATTTTAAAACTTAGCAATTATTAATAACGAAGAAATAGAGTCGTCCTTCTCTTCTAACTACAGCTTGGCCATTTGCATAATGAACGATAGCACTGACGAATACAATATGGAAGTCAGACAAGGTCGTGGATATGAGGAATTAGGCCACCGGAGCAATTACTGTGATTTAACATGTTTTGAAGAAAGAGTCAAATTAATTTGTAGTTGTTTTCATTGGCTTACAGCAAATGTTTTTATGGTATTAATGTCTTTAGCTTGTTCTTTAAATTGGTAATGGTGTTTATACACAAATGTAGTATTTGTTTCTGTTTATATATCAAGTTATTTTATCACTGTGTTTATCGGCTGTCAGTACTATTAATCCATAACTATTTACCCGCATGCGCTATAAAAACATTTAGCATTTTATGGTTCAAAGATGAAAGTAATTTTTTTTCTCCACGTCGCATTGTGAACAATCGACACGGCATTAATTAATGGGAGGGGATGACGATGCACATCATTAACCCTCCTCTCGCCCCAGTAACAAGCGGACTAATTGCTGGAAAGTTGGAGACAGAAAAGCCGCAATTTAAAAGTTTTCCGAGCTCTACTTATGAATGTGGGTCTCATTATAATATTTGCCTAAGCTTTTTTTTCTGGGTCTGTTGTTGTTTCGGTTGAAACTGTCGTTTATCGCTGTACTATTTTTTGCATTGTTCTTCATTTTTTAATTAATGGCCCTATTTACGTAAAAGATTTTATTAAAACTGTATTTAAACTAAACTTTATTATGTAATGTATTTATATATAAATGACGTTTACTACATGTATTTTTTAAACACTATTAATTTTATTTATATTCATTACTTTAAAGTTTAGTATGTATTAAAATATTTAATTCGTCTTCCACAATATTCATATAACACGTTATTTTTAAAGACACGTGAGACAATAGTTTAAATATAAATATCGTTGTTCGACTTATTTGCAGTTCTATTTATTAACATGATTTATTATACACAGATCAGATCGAAAGAGGCATCGAAAGTTCTTATACACTTCCGACTAGAATTAGGGTGTCAAGATTGAATGATTAGTCAAGAAAAGGTTATTAATCTAACAACTAACTGTGAGGGTGATATCTTTTTTGGCACGTTTTCTTTATTAACTTTCATGTACTTCGATTTTACTTTCATCCGGATTGAAATGAAGGTTAACTCAGTTTTATTTTCGGTATAGTCAGACTTATTTGTCGACCTAGGTAACATTTTGAATGTATTTTGCGATCCGCTGTAGGCGTTAACCATCGCGTCATATCTAATTCAGCACTTTGTAGTGTTCATTGTCTTGCTAATGTGTTATTTTAAGATACCCAAAGATTTCTACTCAAAAAGGTTTCATCTGATAGTAAGTCTAGTCGTAACAGCGCTCGTCGCTTTGCGATAGTAAAAGTATAATATAATAAAACATTTAGTTTCGTTACCGCAATAAATTTATATATTTATATTTGTGTATTTATGATAACGTCCCTCTAAAGTGAGGATGGTATTGCTCGACAATTCTAAATAATGATGAAATTTTTCTACTTTTTTACAATCTATCTTACTTTTCTAACATTTTTAAATTTATATTTATCAATAATTATTATCTAATTTTATTGTAATTTTTTTTATAATTTTTATCATATTCTTTATGGTGCACGTTGTACACACTTTTAATAAGCAGTTGCATCAAAGTTTGTAATTTTAAATGTATTACTGTAATTTTTGAAATGTATGTGCTCCTAGTGTGTTTTTTGAAATAAATAAATAGGTATCTATTTATTGGTATCCGGCCACAGAGGCCTAACCATCAGTAACTGTTACTCTGTAGACAGTAATATCATTTTACTTAATTTATCTATACTGCTAAGGCCTGATTTGTAAGACAATTATTAAAATATTTGTGAAAGTAAGTATGAAATCTTTAAAAATCATGTTATTTTCTTGTGTATTTCTTATTGAGTTTGTGTAAGACTGCTTATTGTTAAATAAGTTACGCAAAAGCAATTACGAACAGTTGCAAGAAGCTGATTTTTTTTCGTTTTAAGTATTACAAGCAGCGAGACCGCCGATCCGACCAATAACTTGCTAAAAGAAAACATAACTGTAACAAGTATGTTCAGTTGGATTGTTCACCATGTGACCCCAATAGTCATTTTAAGCCGTTTGGTAAAGTACGCATATTCATGCTTGTGTTTTTTTTTATTTTATTTTCTCTATTGGAGATAAACAGAAACAATATATATAAAAATACAAAGCAAACATCATGCAAGTAATGACAATTGTTTCCTGAAACAGTCTCAGTAGTTAATAGATAATAATTTATGTTATGGAATAGATGTTATAAATAATGATAGATATATCCATTGTTGGACAATATTTTTTTAATCTGTCTTTATAAGTGGAAATATTTTTTTAATCTGTCTTTATAAGTGGATCGGGAGCATGAGAACATGTCAACTTTACTGAATAATTGATAAGTCGCACATTCGATATAAGGACTTAATAACTTTATTTGTTTGCAGCATTCTTTTTAGACTAAGGCTCTCGTAGGAAATTGTCTAATCGCTTACTTACCATGTACTTACTTAATATGTAACACAAATATCCTTATTTCTATTCCGGGACCATACGTTTTTTGGGCTATAATTTCTCTCTTGCCAATTAGCCATGCTGTATTTCGGCAAATACGAGAGCCGGAGTAGTCTATGCGAACCTTTTTCACAATATACAGCCGCGTTGACAATAGTCATTATGTAAAATTGACGTCAAGTCTATTGTACAAAAAAAAAATCAAGAGCTCAGTATATTTCTGGTTTTAGTACTGTTGAAAGATCCATCATATCTATGTGGATGTAGAAATAATGGTGTAGCAATAGTTAATGAGTATTCATACTTTGTAATGTTACTAGTTTCTTCTTATCACTAGTTATTTGTGTAATGATTAGTGTATGTTTGCGGCCAATATTGTTTGAGTGTACAAAGCAAGATACTTACCTTTTGCCTGCGGAAGTGAGAGAGTCGTCAAGATAGCATTGTAATATCGGAATTCTTTTTAGTATCGTTTAGAAGAAGTATAGCGTGAGCGATTGAAGCGCACGATTATGCTTTTGCTGCACACTGCTTACGTAAGGATTGTTAAGTAAGTGATTAAAACCCACGTAGTAAATGAATAGATACGTGCAGTAAGGATGTATTCTATCATGTCTTGATGTAATATGACGTTTGCATTCATTATATCGATCGTAATATGATTTACGTTATTCCTGATTTGGTTATTCCAAAATATTTGCTAATTTTCTTTCTAAAGCCGCATCGTTAATACTTGATTTTAAACAAGAATATTCTTAACTCTATTCAAGTGCCTCATATTTACTGAATTGATACAAGATGTTAGTGTCATTACTCCAGTAATTTATTTTGTGTAATTTAATTTATGTGTGTCATTAGTTTATGAAGCACAACGCACAGCTGGTCAGAGTTAATATAGGTTTACAACTACATAAAGAGAACGATTACATGTTACTTTTTTAGTTTTTTTGCAGTAAAATTCCTACAAATCTGAAGTCATAAATTGTGTACGACTTCATTTAACGTTAACATCAATCTTAGCTTATTTACTGCGGAAAATTACATTACACTCGTTCATTCCGGAATTTAATTTTTAAAACGGTTCTTTTAACAATTTAAGTTCACATTTGCCAATTTTGATCGCTGTCGTTGTTTGTTTTATTTAAAATAAAGTCTATGAAAAGTTGTGTAATGTTTTGGTTAATACGTATTTTTGTAATTGAATTTTAATTGAGAGTTTAAAGGGTTAAGGTTTAGGTAAGATTGACGACAAGCTAGCAAGCTTTCTGACTTGTACGTATCTGGTGACCGCATACCAACGCATGCCAACCATACAAATAATATTTATTGTTATATGTAACATATTAAGATTATATCTATCATTACTCTCAAGTACAAGGAAATAGATGAAGTCTTTAAAATTATTATTCTGATAGAATCTGATTGTTTTATGGTTAGTGCGTTTAAAAGATAAAATCTGAATATATTCTTTAAGAGGCTTGTTATTTTTGGTTTATTTTCACCTTATATGACACAAAAATATTTTACCTTGAATAAAATGATTTAATAACTACACGGTAAAATACACGAGCGTTGTTCGACACATAGCAGCGCCGGAAACTGGTAATCATATATACAATACTATATATTTATTTTATCATTCGAATATGTACTGTAATTGTACTGTTAGTTATTTATAAAATGTTAAATAAATCGTTATTAAAATGTTTATGGAACTTAAGATACAATATCACAAACATAAATTTTAATTGTTTAAAATGTAATAGAATTTTTCTACATTCAATAAAGAAAACATAATAAATAATACTTCCATATTTGAATACTTAATAGGCAGGCAGGCGGCCGGCTGTAAAAACTATTGCCAATAACCCTAGCAGTGTGTTTAGTACAGATGGAGACTAACACACT
>DWHU01000159.1:0-25676 GCA_018247975.1 Parides photinus
GTTTTCTTAACATGCATTTTAAATGTACGCGTTGGTAAACCTAATATACTATTTGGTATCTTGTTATAGTAGTGTACTTATTACTACTATAGTAGTACTATAGTAGTGTACTTATTACTACTCGTTATTTAGTTATTATTGCTATTACCGATTAAAAACAAATTAGGATTTTTGATGTTATGTTTCAGGGCATCGTAGTATTTGAAGAAATGATGAATGTGAAGAATTGAACGAACACATCTGGTTTATGATGTAGGTACCTAATCGTAAATGTTATAGTACCTACAAAGAATCGTACAAAATCGTTAAAACATATCAAAGTTAAAAAAAAACAGTAACTAAATCTCCGTAACGGAACAAACAAAGATTATATAACTCGTTCTAATGTGTGTATGGCAAAGGATAGGAGTAAACATAAGTCGTTATAAAATAAAGCAAACTAAAGAGAATATTTTCTTATTCGTTAATAATCAAATGTTTGCCTATTTTAATTTTTGTAAGCTCATCACAAATTACCGTCATTTATTAAATTACTTAAAATTTATTTAAAAACTTTCGGTGTTTACTTCGAATGAAAACATTTAACGAGAAATAGCCGACCGTACAGGAGTTTTATTTTCAGTCGATTAAAGCAATGACAATAACATTGTTTGTGAAGAGAGCATTTCTAATTATATTTTATAATACAATAATAAACAATAGGTATTACGCATCCGCAGATATAACAATGTTTGTAACAGAAGGCTCATCGTAAATTGAATAAATTATCATGCTAGTTATCTCTCCACGGAGAAGCGTGTGAACAGAAACTTCTACATCTCGTCCGTCAGCTCACTTTCCATCCATTCATGGCTTCTTCAGCTTTTTCAAACGATTTCTTTCGACCTTTTTAAGACTAAGCGGCGTTTATGTTCAATTATTGCAACTTTCTTACTAGTACCTTTTATTGATAATGTTATAGACAGATAAAGCTATTCCATGCAGGTGACATTAGTACCTTTACTATCTGCAATATAATGTGACTCTTCATTGTCATTTAAACTAATGTTACCTAACTGTTATTTATTAAGAGTAATCAGTTTGTTTTTTTTAAGATTACGATATACTTCTTTCCACTGGTGAATAACAAAAAAAACGTTTATAAAAGTAATAAATTTATTTCTAGTCTAATAACTTTGAAAAACAAAGTTAATAACTGTCTTGGTATTTTATTGATTTTTATTGTAGTTAGGTTACGTGAACAACCGGCTTTTCTTAAATAATCGTTTTTAAATGGTTATTAAAGACGCTTGTAAGAACCTTGACCACTATTCTGTATTGGGGAGCTTTATATCCTGCATATAAACATGACTTCTGCTAAGTGATCACTGATTACTTACTTATCCTCGCTTTGCAATAAAAAACAATTATAGGTAAACTTATATATATAAAGTACTTAAACTATTCACTATTGTTAATTTCTTTGTATGCATACATATGCCGAACATATTTAGTAGTTTATTTGCACTATATATACGTATATAATAACAACAAATTATTTCAGAAATCAAGACATGTTTTCAAAAAATTAGACTATGTTCTAAGCCTAAACAGCTGTAAATAAGAATTTAGAAGAGTTTCAAGTTGTATGAAAGAATTGAAAATTTATGATAACGTGACATGTAGGGTAGATACTTCCTTTAGTTTAAATACAATCAATTTACTTTTTCGCATCCAATAATCTCTTTTGAATAGTTTTTTGTTATAATGGACAAAATTATATTATAAATTTAATGGTCAACTGTAGCCCGATATATTTCTTAGCAAGTAATATTGAGAAAACTTTAAAAATATTTGATTAATCAATGTTTTGCTCACGTAAGAACATATATTTTTGTAATAGGCCTTCAGAAATGACAAGAACATGTGATAATGTCAACCTTCCGGTTATATCGGTGGACGCGTTACTTATACAAAGATGTTCCGGATTTATCTTAAAGTATTAACACGTTACGATACATTCGTAACAAATGTTCAAATCTTTATCGCGTCCTATTGTCTCGATAACTTTGACTCATAATATAAAAACATATACATTGTTTTAGGTATTACTTTAGCCTTGTAGAAACTATGTCATTATTTGAGTACTTATATCCGTGTTTCTTAAACGATCTGCATAAAGTTTTCCTATTAAATTGTTTTATTGTAGTAACCCTAAGCAATTGCACGTTTGTAATATTTTCTAAAATTAAAGAAATCTGAATTACGGGCATGTAACTGAAAATAATATGACAGAAATTTTCAATTATATCAGGCTTATTCATTATAAAAACAAATCTTTCATACCTTATCCGTATAGTCCGGCAATAAAGTAAGTATTATGTTTCACCAACTGTAAAATTTGAGTAACTGAACATTATCGCTGTTGATCAGTCATTTCACTTGGACGGAAGCATTAATAGTATTTAACAACACTGTTACATTTCACGTGGATGTATATGTTGGAGTGTAAACTTAAACTGATGTGACCGACAATGTTACGGTACTAAAAACAAATTCACAGTTGGATTATTACGGCAATGGCGTTAGCGGGTTTAATAAAAAGAGGGGCACGCAACACGCGTCCACTCTTGACGACGGACCGTCGTGAATGCTAAAATAAAATAGAGGCAACTAAAGAAAGTTCCTTGTAGGTACCACGTAGGTAACATACCGCTACCACGAACGATAAAAGCCTCTGCTTACTGATTTAATTTGCAGGTAATAAGTCATGTTGGATATGTATCTAACTGTTCCTAACCGAATACGTTCAAAAAATTCAGAGTATCTAAATAAATTTGTATTACAATAATGCAACAGTTATGCAACTTACATTTGCTACAAATTCTTGAAAAAAAAATCTTTTTAGTACTAACTCCTACAGCTGCATGCAATAAAACATCACTCATCTTACAAAAGAAAAATATAAAAAATTTAAAGTTTTGAAAAGAAAATTATTTATGGATAATTGTATTAACCGAATAAATAAATATAAATCTTAATTTTGGTTGGTCGATTAGCTCAGTTGATAGTGTACCTGCCTACTGAATAAGAAGTCGTGGGTTCGATTCCCGCCACGAACAATATATGTTCTGAGTCTGGGTGTTTCTATGTATGATATGTATATATTTACAAAAGAAAATGTATTTAAGTAGTCTATTATCTACTACACGTAACACAAGCGAGCATACTCTGCTGACTTTGGGACTAGACAATGTTGTGTAAATTGTACAAAGATATTTATAAAAAAAAATATGGGACATTCTATGATTCACTTACTTTGCTTAAAATATAATACAAGCATATGAGAATGTCGTCTTTAATGGTTATAAATTAAAACCTGAGAATGTTAAAAAAATACACATTCATTGGAGGCTTAAAAAAATAAATAATAGTACCCATAAGTTAAAAGGCTATTTAAGTCTAAAAAATTAATGTACCTACAGACTATGAGGTCCTCGTCACTAATTCTTTTAAAATGTGTCTCTCTATTACTTGTTTAATGAATATTGTTCAAGCCATCAGTTTCTACCTTGTAATTGCAATCAGAATGAAAACGTAATAGCAATTACAATCGTATTACCTGAAGTCAAAATTATAATAATTCACAATTCCTTCCTTCTAGGAAATGTATTTCCGACAAGTAAATCCCATTTTTACAAACAGTACGATAAAGAAAATTGTCGGGTATTTTGAATTTGTGTGCATTGTGAATTGTACTGTACTTTATGTAAATAAATAATCATAAATTTTATTTAAAAAAAAGCCCGTAGACAATTTATTGAAACGAAGCATTTAAATTAACTAACATTAAGGTTACGTCCTGTATATTACAACTTAAACTTGCTTTTGGTTTATGTTACGAGTGTCTCCCAAATGTTTTTCAACAATTAAGCCATCTTTTAAAATTAACAGCGATGATGTCACAACTTTCCATCCATCAACATACACCCTAGAAAAATATTTGGAAAAGTCGAAAGTGGGCTTTAATTTGAATATGTAAATCGATTAGGTTTTTATCTATTACGTGATCGAACAACAATTCAATAAAACGTGTAAACCTTTCTTTTTAACGTTATGGTTATAAATTATGAACTAATGAGTTTATTAAAAATTCAACCATCCAGCTGTTCTACATTAGTTTTGTGGTACCGCTAGATACGTATTTGATCAAAAAAGCCGCAAATGTATTTATTTATAAGATAGCTATTAAAAACCCGGAAAATTTCCCGGTGACGTCGCCCTGTGGACTGAAACGAAACACTGATCGGTCAACAGAAACAACCGCTGTGGTTGTGAATAAAAAATGACTCCGAACAGGAGTAACATATTTTTTTGTTCAATAAAAAAAATTATGTAATGAAACGAATAATAACCACATATGAACATATTTTATTAATAGCACAACAACACTAAAACTAAAATCCTTATAATTTATCACATCTTTACAATTACCAATACCATCGTCACCCAACATCCATTGTCATGTTTTTAATAATATTACCAAAGATATGATGCCTTCCATTTCTAAAATATCACCCAAAAATACAGCCTTCTATAACACTCAAAACACTTCGTACAGCTCTCGCATCATTTATAATCAATATTTACAATAAACATCTATGTAACATCGATTAAATCAATAATTTTCTAAAATACATCAATTGTAACAACAATATCTCTATTTAGGCTTAATCGTCTTACAAACATACGTATTTTGAGGAATCTTCAACCAAATACACCGATACTGCACTATAATAGCACTTCTCCGCTGTTGCTATGAAACATTTAACACTATAGTATTCCTCATGCAAGTAATTATCTACCTCTGAAACAGCATAAACAAATATTCACTCATTTAATCTCTGCACCACGTGATATATCTGCGCTAAAAATACACTTGTAAAAGAATTAAGGGAAATACAGTTTGGTGTAAACATGTAATTGGATTACAACAATAAAACTTGTTAGTTATCAAAATAAATTCATCTAAAACAATGAAACATAATTGGATTATACTATTTTACTTTCTATTAGTATCTAGAAATTGAGTAAAATCTATAGAACAACACTAATTACTAAAGGGTTGATACAACATCAGATATGGTACTACGTACCTACTTTATAAACATACACGTTTAATTTGAATTAGTACACGCATTGCTTTAATGAACATCCTTATATTTATCACTACAGAAGAATCGCTATCCCATAAATCTAACAATCGGTTCATCTAAACATCTAAAACATTATTATCATTTATTCCAAACCGAGGTATGTGAAAATGTGGGACCACTCAATCTGTTAAATTTATGTGTAATTGTAAACATCCTAAAAAATTACAAGAATGTAAACAAAATGGTAATGATTACTTTGTTACAATAATTCATCTCTTTCTATCCAAGATGAAAGTACAAGTAAATTTAAAGTTCTAATAACTTGCATAATTATTATTTACTAAAAATATTTAGGTAGAGGTAAATACATATTTTTTATTACTTAACACCTGTAAATAATAATGGTATTGACAGAATGTGGTAATATGAAAATAAAGTTCGTCCTTAAAAAGTAACAATAATTATCGTCGTCAGTATGATCAGTCGATAGACGTCCACAGCTGGAACATAAGCCTCCCACAAAATTAAATCCAACAAGTTTTTGGGCTACGTCGGTGGCTTCGGTTCTTCTACAAACCACCTCATACTATTAACAATCAAACGTATACACGTATGAGTACGATACAGTTTGCCGAGTGTTTTTCACAAATCTTTCGCAATAATTTAGATTTTGAATGTGTGATAAATACAGTAAGCTTTACATGTTTTTCGTAATTACATACAAAATTTGACAATGATGATAGATTGTGTAAGACATAATATGCGGTGTAGCGGAATGAATGATGTTTAAGCGTATGATCGGATTGCATGGAGAAAACTGACGTACTGCGCCGACTCCAAACAATCTGAGAAATGGGCTAGACCACATACAAAATTGGACAATTCTTGAATTTCATCCCGTAAAGACACACTTGTTCCACTGTCGACTATATATTGAAAATGAATAGCGAGTGTATAGCTTCAATAGTTTCGTCGGTGGACTATAAGCAAGTGTGCAGGGATGACAGGTGATTATTCGCATTTTTATGAGGAAATAACTACTAGGAAAAGCGTCTCACCGACAGTGTGAACAGATGGCAAGGTATCTTTATATGTGTCTTTTATTTACCCTAGATCTGTATCCACTGTACATTTCTTGAGCACGAAATTAGTCGGAAGTAACAAAGAAAATAGTTTCTCGCTTGCGGTGGGACAAATGCGTAAAAAGTTAACAAAGTCGAAAGCGAAATCTCAGTGCCGAATCTCATGTATAAAAATCAATAATACCACCTTTTTAAACCACAAGTAAATTTGTCGAAGGTAAACATTTTCTAAAGTTAAAAGTACATGTTTAAAACCATACGAATTGTTAAAAGATTTAGATCGAGTACATATACATCTAAATCATAAAATTTTATATTGTTATTAAAATATAAAATCACATATGTTAGATAAACCCTTACAAAATATTATAAGACGAGGTTTGAGGCAAAAAAATATCAACAACCTACACAACCTACACAGTAGAACTTAATCTGATTATAATAAAAGTACTTTTTGGGAACTCAACAACCATTATCAGATTTGAAAGCAAAGATCAGTCATGTTACTTAATTGCCTAACATTAACGATGTCATCAATTATTTCAAGGTCGTAAAAGTCATAGGATTTAGTAAAAATTTGCGCGATTTTTTTTATTAACAGAACAAGTGGCTAAAGAATTGCATTGTTCCGGATAAATATATTTTTATGAGTAATTAATAGACGGATTAATAAATGGTACGTACAATAAAATTACGTCTAGAAACATTTGAGCTTTGCCATTTTTAAAACTAAACAGGTACTTTGTCGTTAAAAAACAGGAGATTAGTGTACATATTGTTACATCTCGTCGCGACATATCAAATTTACAACAGTCTACATAGGGTAATGAAGTTAAAATATGTGTGAGCATTATAAAAGTAAAATATATACCAATGGCGTTTCGCTCTCGCAATTTTTTTCCCATTTATACCATAACTATATAGAATTAAAGACAACGCATAGAACGTACGAACAGACATTTTTAAAATTTCAAGAAAGATAGACGATAGACGAAGGTTCAGAACCGCAGATCGTCTAGAATCAATATACTAATTAGATCTATCGTATTGGCAATAAAAAAATCTCGTACTATGTTACTACCCTGAACGTAATATTCTCTCGACGTTATAAGTTATACAGAGTAGGTAGAGACGAGTGTGTAAGTAATTATTTAAAATAAAACCATAGGTATACAAATTGACAATGCGCGATATGATACACTCCATCTCTAAATGTAATCCAAAAATTGAAAATATAATATTGTCTATGAAAAATATTGTTATCTATCTTAGCACCACTGACCATTTTTAATAAAAATAAAAGCATTTCCATTTAATAACTAAAGTGCTACATATTCGCTTGTCTCTGCGTCTGCCTTCAGACATACTGTTATTTGTACGTATAAAGTATGGTAAAAATATAATTTAAGCCGTGATAGCTCCGTTTTTGGGGCGGTTGAGCGTGCTTTACTTCTCGAGGAGGCGCGGGTTCGGATCTCTCTAAGTTTGAGCTTCCGGTCAAGGAAAACGTCAAGAGGAAAGCGACATGGTCCATGAACAACACCTTTCGCGGATGTGTGACATCGCACTTGCCCAGCGTAGTAGATAAATGGCCACAGCTCGCACATTGTAGGAGAAGGCCGCGACTCCCAGCAATGAGAACATTAAGTGGACGTATGTTATAATTTTAAGAAAACAATAGAAAATACTGAAATAAACACACAATGAGCGGGTCTTACGGCTTAAAGAGATATTTTCCATACGAAATTTGGATGGATACATGTAAAACAATAAAAAATAATGCGGTTTGTTACTTAATTAACATTAAATAACAACATTGATAAAAAGATATAATAACATGTGGTTTATAATATACATACATACATGAATACTTAGAATGACAACATATTATATAAGATAAAAATTACGGACTGACTCTGTATAATATTAATGGTGAGACATTGTATAAATGAAGTTTGAACAGAAAATGATTGATCATCGCAAACATTGAGGTTGTGGTGTGTGTGCTGAAAAATCAAAAGAGGTATATTTAATGTCCGCACACGTGAAAAATTGCGACTCCGCCACGATTCACTCGATTATTAATGAAGTGAAATCCTGGTAAAAAGTACCCTGTTGAAGGTAGGCAAGACTTTAGCTATGATTCGGACGAGTATTGCATGAATGTTTATTCTAAAAGTACCCAGCAAACAGAAGAGAGAAGTGTACTGGAATACTATGGGCGTATATGAGTAACATTGAAATTCGTCGAAACATTAAATAATTGAGAAGTTAACAGACTACCGATACTGCCGTTTCAGCTACTTGCTGAAAAGAACCTATCAACATTTACACTATTATCTATATTATTAAAAAAACAACATGTAGGTAAGTACATAATAGTAATAATAAACCATTGAGTAACAGAGAACCACTAGGTAGCAAAGTGTATACGCGTAGACCTAAAAATGTGCTGAATATATCGGAAAACATTTTTCTATCAATTCCTTACTTTTATGTATCTGCGCAACTAGTTTTATTTTTTAGAGTGGATACGAAGCGACGTTGAGGACGTTAATTTGTTAATAAGTTACACGCTTACTCATAACAATGTGGTGCTAGTTAACATGATATACAAATAATGGTTCGTTTCTGATGCCGGAGACGGTCTCCGCAGCTCCTACGTCGCCAAACAGTAGTGTTCAAAGTTACTGTGTTCCAGATACAAAGGCGTTGTAGCTAGTGAAATTACTGGAGTCAAGAGACTTAACATCTTATGTCTCAAAGCAACGAACACAATGTGGTGCTGTGTGCACCGTCCCTAATTAGTGCCATATTATTATGGGACAGCGCATACATAATTTATCATTAAGCGAACGTCAAATTTTCCTCGTCGCTTCGTCAAATAAAAAAAGTGAACTGTATCGTAATCGCCGCCATGAGATATGCGATGTTAAATCTCTTTACCCCCTTAATAACAACGCTCTTCAAACCGGAGAGTGTTACCACCGGACGGAGAGCTACTACCAGTGAAAATGCCAGTAAAACTTGATTCATAACTTAAATGTGTAGTATCTAGTCAGAATATATAAGATTGAAATTCGTATTTTAACGTTTCCGCTAATTATTACTTTTTCTTTCTTACTTGCTACATACATCTACTTTCCATTTCTACAAATGGTGCCCAAAGTTCATATTAATTTAGTATTCATAATAGTTCTGTGCTAAAACATTCATTAGCTATAAATTAATATTTTTTTAATTTATTCATAAACCTAAGTGCTGTATTGTCTACCAAATTTAATGAGCGTAGTACCTTAAAATAAGTTTTTTGGAAAAATACCATTACACATTCATTATCTTTAAATGCTAAGCTCTACTATCCTTGTTATGTTTGCTAAGTAATGGCTCGATATTTTTGTTAGTCGCTATCACTGTTTTTGCAGAAGTCGATGGCAAGCTACTAGTTACAGCATCTTTTAAAATAGCAGTGGACGAACCCGTAGTAGAAGGTACTTTATTTCCAGAGTTGACTGCCGTGGTTGCCGTGGAAGGAAGGATAGTGTTGTTTGATACTTCAACTTTGTTTGTGGACGAAGAACCTGGTTTTATTGATGATGAACTTCTCATATTTTGTAAGGGTCCTACGTTATCTGATAATTGTGAACTACCAACGACTGTAGATTGTTTTGAAATGGTTTTGTTGTTCATAGCGGTGTCTTTACCGTACGTCGTATTTTTTGGTTTTGAAATAGCCGATCCTGCGGAGACAGTATCAGGTTTAGATTCTTTGCTACTTACTATATTTTTCATTTCTGGAACAGAACTTTTGGCACTAGTAACAACAGATTTTGGCTTTTGGATTGGCACTTCTGTCATAAAACCAGTTTTGTCTGTACGGGAAGTAGGGAGAGTATTAATAGGTTTTATTACATTTATAGTAACATTATCTTTTTGTGCAGTAACTTTGGGTTGTTCTACAACAATTTTCCTTTCGTTATCATGTTCCTTGTGTGTTGAATCTTTAGTAGACACATCTATGGTGATACTTTGATTTCCAAATAAATTGCTGCCTTCGCTTTTATCACAATCAATGTTTTTCTTCTTTATGTCTACATCACTAATATCTTCTATAGTAGCATTTTTTTGTCGTTGTAGTTGTCTACTTGATTGAACGTTAGTGACAATTTTTGAAGATTTTTCTTTATTGGTACTATCTGCACCTGTCCTATTTGTGTCAATAGATTCTTTATTTGAATTTAAAAAAGGTTTGTGTAATGAAATATCTTCGGAAGTTTGTTTTTTATTGTCGCTAAACGGAAGAACTTTTTCGACATTACTAATTTTGTTAATAGTTTTTTGAGGATCAAAGTGTGCAGAATCACCTACTACTTTTGCTGTAATATTTATCTTTGCATTATCAGCACTTAAGCTATGAGGTTTTTCATGATGTAACAGTTTATCACTTTTACCTACGGTTGAAGATTTTAAGTCAACTTTCAAGTTACTTTTGCCCGAGATGCTAACATCTGTTTTTTTCAAAGAATTATCAAAAGAACCTTTAGAAGTACTTTGAACTGGAGATAATATAGTACAAGTATTTTCCTCACAAATGTTATTTGATTTGTATTTTTTATCCGTGGTTATTGACAATGACTTTGTATTTTCTTTGTCGTTAAAGTTGCTAGTTTTTATGAACTTATCGTCATTTTCTTGATTTTTTTGTTTTTGAGTATCAGTTTTGAACTTTGTACAACCATATTTTTTTTCTGTGTCGCCACTCGTACTTGGTTTAGATTTAATAATATTTCCTTCGATCGTAGATAAAATGGGCACTGGCGTTATTTGAAGAGGTTCCAATTGTTTTGCTTTATTGTCAGCGTGAATTTTCGCAGTAGTAAAAATCATTGGGCTTGGACTGTAAGAAGAACTTTTAGTATTATCAAACTCAACAATAACTGCACTTTTCGTTTGTAGTGGTTTTGTAGTATCGAGTCCACCAAAAATATTAGTATTCATATAATTACAAATAGGTGCTGTTACAGAAGTATTCACGACCGATATATCTTTCACTGTATTAATATGCGGTATTTTTTCCGATAAATGGCTTGAAGGAGATTTAATTACATGGTCTAAATGACTTTCTGTAACTATATTTGGCGTTTCATTTGTTAAATCAGATTTAGATTTAGACATTGAAAATTTGGCACTTCTGTTTTTATCACTTTTCTCCTTTTCCGATTGCAATAAGGGTTCAATGGCTGTATCATCCGAATCGTGACTAAAGTTGGTAATTTTTCTTTTTACAGAATTCCGTTTCGTTTTTAGTCCAGTTGATGACTTTTTACTTTCGCTCTCAAATGTGCTTGTTATGGAAGTAGTATCTGCGCCATCTTGAGACGTCTAAAATAATAAACTATGATTATACTATATATTACAACTAAATAAAGTACTAAATAAAATGAGTGTGTTAGTTAAAAGAAACTGGTCTAATAATATCCAACTATAAACTTTCTGGTTATGTAAATCCGTAAATCGTTTAACCGAGGTTGCTTATTTGTTACTAAGCTTCCGGACTCGAAGTATAGGGATCTTATTAATTCCAATTTTAACTATTACTTAAATTGTAGTTACTGGCGCAGATGTAGATAATAAGGAATCTAGATTTGGTGTTGTATAGGCGAGCCTAAACCGTCATCAAAAGTTGGATTCTGGATCGTCCTCCGGTTACCTCTACGCCTGTGTCGTAAATTGTATATATTCTATTGTTAATAAATATATATATAAGCTTTCAAAAGATCTTACTCTTAAAATTTCATGTTCTTAAAACCGAACTTATAAAAGATCATCATTAGTCTTATTTGCATTGGGGTTTTCTGTTTGTTCAAACTGCTCTGTTTATTACGTAACTGAACACAGTTAAGTTTTTCAAAGACGATTTATCCGTTAAAAGAATAAAATAGTTATTAACAAAAACTTTAAAGATTTCGGATTATGGTACATTTAATTTAAAAATTAAATATGTGGCCAAAAACGACAAGAATGTTAAGAATAGGCGACTTACGGAATTATCAACCTTCCGCATAGCGATAAGCGGGTGCGCGTGGGGTCAGGCGCCGCGCTCGCGTAAAACGGGGCGCCCGTGCAGCAGCAGCACCGGCGGCGACAATTCCGGTTCTCCTCGCAAAGCTCCACACACCATCACCGAAGTACCCGCTGGACCCCATTCCTCTGTAGGACGTGCTAGTACGCGCGCTTTCTGAAATAACCGAAAAATATTATGAGAAATACGTTTATACTTTAAACGCCTGCCAGAAAAGACTGGTTAGAACTTTTTTGTTGTGTCTTTTCTGGCAAATATCACGGTCAATCTAGGGCCAAAACAAGACAATTATTTTTTATATAAAGTTTACTAACATTTAACTATAAAACAGATTTTCTAAAAAAAATGATAAACAATCTTTTAACCATTCAAATATCTACACGGCTTTTTAGTTTTTTATGCACTCCTAGTAAGAGAGTTATTAAAGTAAATCAAATTTCCACTACAATTATCATTTTCAATAGATACCGCTAATTAACACATACATACCTCCATAATAGTAAGGTCATCAGGTCCGCTGCATATCTGATCGACGGCCATAAGCACCACCACGACGACTGGCAGAACACCCAGTGTCCAACCAACGGCATCCGCCCACATAGGATACACATACTGGCCGTAAGAGGCTGGCTTGTACTCGATCCAGTTGAACACCAGAATAAACTGATTTAAAACAAACCAAACTTTGAGAAAGAGATGTGATTACTGATATATTGTACCATTTATTATTTCTGTAATATTTTTATGGACTAGCGATTTTAAAGTTAGAGTTATATATCAACAAAGTCCAATTTTACGATTGCTGTACAGAGCTGGAGCAACCGACAATTACCACTTATAACATCTTATTATTGTGATTACTTTGCTAACGAAAAAGTTCCTACTCATTACTACAGCTTGATTTTACATGTAAAAACTCCATAGCACGTTACCACAAGAGCAGCGGGTGTGATGAGACGCCACATAGCACTCCAAAAGACCACCCAGAGTTTGGATTGACGGCCTATCATACGTTGAATGTCACGGCAAAACTTTTCTGCGCCATAAATCCATGCGATCAGGATGCACTCCCCAATGGCGATGATCAACACCGACCAATTCGCCGCGTACTTATCCATCAACTGAAGCCAGTACATGCCGCTCTGCAGATAATAGTACTTGTGTATTACTTAATAAATCTTAGTGTACTGAACACGTTTCAAGCTTAAAGGTTATGTATTCATCCCATTGCTTTAAACGTGTGGGATTCGTAGTCGTTTTTGTTACATATTTAGTTACCAGAATTATACAACTTTATAACTAGTCTGTTTTAGTTAAATGTACTATAAGACAATCATCAAGAAAGAATCACTTTCTGGACTTGGAGTTAAAGCTATTACTTGAAATAAGACACACGTAAGGAAGTTTTATAGTTTCAGTGGCTGTAAATGTAAATTTCTTTACTTTTTACAAAGTTTTAACCAGTTCTTTATTTTTATAAAACTATAGAAAACAAGATCCCATTTAACACAATCAAAACTGGATCTTTCCTGTGCTGATGGACAATTTTGAAGTGTTTTAAAGAAATTATATTTTTGTTATCGCACAAAATTTAAAACCAACTTACATTAGTAGTGAAAATAAGCCCTCCGAAGTAGCCAAACACAGCTACAGCTAACACAACCCATTCTTTTTTTTGACGAAAATTAGGGAACCGGTCCAGGATAGCCGTCGTCACTGTTTCCATTAGAGCAAACTAAAATTAAATGCCTTGCATTAGATTATGTACACAAACTAAGTATTGTAAGAGAACTTAAAAGTTTGAACATCTACCGAAAGACAATTAAATATCTAAGTTGTTAAATTGTATTAATAATACCTGTGAGTCAAGGCCTAGAGTTAATAGCATGACAAAGAACAGAATAGACCAGAGAGGTGATACGGGCAGTCTAGTCACCACTTCAGGGTAGACAATAAATGCCAAACCGGCACCTTGATCCACCACTCTGTCTACGCCAACATCTAACTCGTGTGCCAAAAACCCAATTACAGAGAATATCACCAGCCCAGCAAAAAATGATGTAGCTATGTTTGATACGGCGACAATCAACGAATCACTGAAACGAACAAACAGTAACACATTATATTTTAACTTTTGATATGTGCTGTTTATTATAAAAAAATATACTAAATATTAGCATTTATTAAAATTTGACAATAATAGGATAAAATAACGTTTTTTTCTGTAGGGAGCTATGTAGTTAATGAAATGACTTACATATAACAATTATTGGAGAATTTGTTGTATGACGAAAGTGTTATAAGACCTCCCCATGCCGGGCTCAAAGCAAAAAATATTTGTACTGCTGCGTCGCCCCACACCTGAGAATATGGTAATTGACATCATAAAGTGTTAATTTTTATATATCACCTAATTATTATCAATGTTACCAAAAAACTAAAAACCAAGCCATAAAAAGTAACGGTACGGCATTAAGTGATCATAACCATTTTGGGCTATCTTCATTTTAACAACAAATAAATTTCAGTATTGGGTAATTGCAATACATATAACATGAAGTGATTGCTTTGATATTTTAAACTGTCTCCATCTGTTAGTACATTGTACCCACATTAAAACAATATAAAAATAGTATAATTTTAAAACTTAAGATTTTCAAAAATCTATTTACTAATTTATTTATGTATATAAAAAAAATATTACATTACCTGTGCATTAGCGAGTTGGCTAAAATCAGGCGTCAAATAAAATAAGATTCCTGTCGAAGCTCCCGGTAAAGTTACGCCGCGAAAAAATAGGATAACCAATACCACATACGGAAACAAAGCAGTGAAGTAAACGACCTGTAGACAAATTGTCATCAACATTAAATGAAGTTGAAACCGGTATATATAAGAAATTGGATCACATCGTCACAGTTGTGTAAGATTATCTAATTTAACCTAAAGATGAATAGAATATTCTTACCGCTAGTTACAAGTATTGCCTATATTTATATATTTACGTCTACAATTGTATGGAAAAGATTATCATAATCTCATGTAAGAAACAATATAATAATAATAAACAACCCACTTAATGTTACCACTGTTGGGACTCGGGCCTTCTCTTGTACTAAGAGCGGTTATGCTCTTATCCTCCCGGCCCTAAGCCGCTGATTATCTCCTTTTCACAGGAGAACGAGTGGATATCAATATACAAAAAAAAAAAATCTCGGTTTGGGTGAGGATCGAACCTACGCCTCTTCGAGACGTATAGTGCATTGGGCCACCTTACAAACTGAGCCACCACGGCTTCATGTTAAACATGGTTCATGGTTGGTTCTACTATTTCTTTTGCATATACTCACTTTTCCAGACGATTGGACTCCCTTGAAAAGACAAAGGAATACAATTAGCCATGCTGCGAAAAGGCACAACGCCATGCCCCACCGTATTTGGCCAGTTTCTTCAATTCCAGAAGATAATCCGAGAACTTTGTTACTGAAAGGAACAAATTAGTAGTAAATATCCTATAAACAAACAATACTGAAATAAAAAATAAAGTGTTAATAATTACATTATTCTTTAAGAAGGCTAGAATAGACGACGATCAAAAACGCCCAATGACGACGGACCCGCGTTTTATATTTATAATACACAATTAAGAAATCAAATAAATAGTTAAAGTTATAAATACTTAAAAGAAATAAACGCTAATCCTAATACAATTCCAATCTAGGTGATAAAGAAACATATTTGTTACCGTTTTTCGGAAAATAATTAATCTATATTTTTTTTATTTTACGTAAATTGCTTTTGTAGTTCTGCCCTCGTCACAACAAGGATAAGCTATTTCGCATATGCGTCTGCTGAAGCCCCGAAGATATTCCTTCAATATTCCATCACACATAAAAGCTACATAAAAAATAGTAAGCCAAAAATCCGTCAAAAGTATTTATCCTTATGCAGTTATACGTCCTTTTATATGTTACTATTATATATGAAGATGTGACAACGGATTTTAGAAAATTTGCAGTAACAATGTTCATGTGTAACACTGAATATGAAAATAGCATTCAAATATTATGCGCTGTGAAAACATGACCTCGGTTTCGAGCTCGTACATTTTACACAACTCTGCAATGCAATTAGGAAATTAAATTCCTATGTTATGGTCTAGTTAGTACCTTTTTGTGAACAACTACTGTTTACAAAACTTTAATGTATATAATTTATTAGCAGAGCACAGAGCAAAGAAAAATACGAATAAAGAATGACTATGGCCCTAGCCTGACAATAAATTATACTAAATGAAATAATGTAGATGGCGGATTTTTTATTGCAGACTGGTGATCTCGCCTAGAATATACTTTCATATGCTGACACCCGAATCACAGAAATTCTTTTATGATACGAGATATACAATATAAAGGTGATATCTGGCTAGCAGGCAGATTCGAACAAACTCTATCACCAACTAAACGCCGCAACATATGACCTAGAAAGAATATGGCAATAGATGTCTTTATCCTTCTACAGGATAAAGTAGAAATTCAAAGAAATTAAATACCTTTTTGTTATAAGAAGCAATGTGTAACTTGAAGTAGTAAAAACATATATATTTTGCATTTTTTTACATTGGTCATTAGTTAATATATAACTATACCGGTTATCTAATTTTTTTCTAATATTAGTAATTTAAATTGTGAAATATTTTTTTTAAAATCAGTTTAACATTAGCTTCTTTTTCAGTTTCACATTAAAAAAAAATATCATGTAATCACATACGTAAAATATTCCTCAGCCGGTGGTTTTCTTATTGCGACGTCGGCCAAGGCAGCAATGTTGTGGAGAGTAGAATAACTTTCATTTAAACATTGCCTCAAGTAGTAAGTTCCGTTCAAAGCTTCACATTCATCCGCTTCTTCATATGAATAACAATCTGAAATTACTTCAGTTTTCAGTAACTTGAACTATAATAATTTCAGATAAAATTACCAATTTTTTTTGCAATTATTCTATCGTTCTCTTGCAATAAATAATAATAAGAAAAAGTTCTCGTGCAATAAATAATGCTTGTCGTTTACTAGCTTAGTTTTGTTGCAGCTTTTTATTTAAGAGAAAAAATCTTAAGACATTGGCCATTTAAGGAAGTTTATATCCCAAAATACGTTCTCTGTTGATGTAAACTTGTTTTCTCTGAAATAGTTTAACTGATACTGTCCTCACGGACTTAGTCCACGGCCTAATGTACACCCTAAATAATATTAAATTTTACTCACATTTAGTACTCCATTCTGCATCACAGTTCTGCCATGGTAGTTGATAAAAAATACTCATGAACGACACGACCATGTAATAAATAGTCCACGCTATTATTAAATTGTAGTATAGCATGACTATGCTCGAAACAATGACCATTCCGTAACCCAAACCACGAAAAAGTGGGCAGAAACGGTTATACACCGCTACGGGACCCAAGGCAGCGTACTGCCCGAATGATAATTCCATAAACATCAAAGGTAATCCAGCTATAATCAACATCACCGTAAATGGAATCAAGAAAGCCCCTGGAATTTAAAAATACCTATATTAATAGTATTTAGAAAAATGTATCGTTAAAACCTAAGTTTAATTTTACTTTAAAAAAAAATAATCCGAAAAACAATAATGCAATAGTACTTTAAAACAAATGTATAAATTTGTAAAATCGTCTATTACTCTATAACCTTTTCGGACGATATCTATACCCGTCTATCACATAAAAACCTGCGAAAAGAAGATCGTTAAAACGATCATGCTGTGATGATCGGAAGAACTTAACATACTTTGCTTTGTTATTATTAGCAATAATATAAAAATAATTTATTGCTATAGCAGGCTACTTGTATTAAATATAAGTAAACAACCTTCGGATTTCAGATTCATTCATAATTATAAATGAAAAGAAGAGGTGTATTCTTAAGCCTGCGTAAACATTGTTATTCAGCGTTTACTATTCGTGCCATATTTGTGTATATATATTTTACTTCTACATCAAGAAAGACTCAAACAACACCATTTGTCTACTTAGGGCGGAAATACCTTTCCGCGCAGTTTTTACATAAAGCATTTCTCTGGAAGCAGTCCCGCTTATTTGTGAAATATGAACAATAGACAGCTAAACAAAAACAGTTAAGTTGAAACAGGAAAAGCACTGAACGGCCATGGTTCATAACTTTAATACTCATAATTTATAACATTCTATGGATATCGAGAGTAATGAAAGTGGGCTAAAACTGCACCACATTGTTATAACTTTTAAATTAAATACAATTCTTATAAGTCATCATATATTTGTGTCAATTTTGCTAAATCTCCATACTTTTCTTACATAGAAAATTGAGAATTAAACAATGAAATGAAAAGAAAGAAAGAAATAAAATGAAAGTCAAATATTCCGCTAGATTGCATTTTCACTTGTGTTTAATTATTCACCACCCTGCCAACCTGTCTTCCACTTGGAGCATCATTGGAACTAGATTGCCATGGCCTGAGTAACATTAATTAAGCAAAGATAAACCCAAAAAAATTGTTAAATTTTACACTTAAGCCTTAGGTGAAAAGTACTCGAGTCTCTGTTCAAGTTGGTACGGAACAAACACAACCAAAATTCTTTTTCCATCGCAAATATTTTTAAGCACAACAATGGATTATATTACTAAAATTTGTGCAAAATTTTGAAAAAAATTTTCATGTACTGTTTTCCAAAATAATATTTTGCTTCATCGAATTCCAACTTTAAACCATTTTACAAAACGCTTTTGGAATATAGCCAAAGTCATTCTTAAGCCATTATTATACAAACACATATCACTACAGAGCTGTGAACAACATTTTATAACTTTAAAATTTTCCGTAAAGAAAAATTGTAGTCAACGTTGATTCATCAAAGATCGGTTACTTAACTGTAAATTCCCAGGAGTTCATAGGCTACGGTGATCGTTTATCATCGTGTGAGCCACTTATTTGTTATCTACTATCCCTAGAAAAATACTTTATAACAAAAATTTTTAAACATATGCATAAAGTGGGAACTGAATAGTTACGAATGTCATGAAGTTAGCAGTCATCCAAACAAAAGGTGCTTGATATAGTAAACACGTAAAGACAACTTGACACGATTCATTATGTGTAGTCTCATAACAGTGCAATAATAAAAAATATACTATTTAATATGGATAAATTAACACTATCCAGACACATTTATATACAAAGCAACAGAAGTTAAATAGCAGGCGAGACGAGGTTAATCCAAGAACAGTAAAACAGTAACAAACGATACTAATGTAACTTGCACATTAACCCCTTGACGCTGTAACCGAAAACGAGTCTTACCCTCCGACACAGGGAATGACATAATTACAGTCAAAATCAAATAGTTATAATTGATGTTAAAAAAATATTACAATTATTAAATAAATAAAGTATAAAGTAAACAAAAATGGTATTGCAAAAAGTGTTATAAAATGGCTTCCTCTTACAAATAAATAAAATTGTGTTCCGGCGACAGTTCTTTATAGGCTGGCGTAAAAAGATACGAATAGTTCACGTCAGGGTTATTTAATATGATTCTCAAGAGTATTTGAAACTTAATAGTCCACTTCACCGTATATTAAAATGTGCATAATGTTATTAACTCTCAACTTTATTCATTATAATACCGTAGATTTTTAATACTTTCAATTTTATAACGTAAACGAGCTTTCAAACCAGATTAAAAATTGGATGATATTTATTACACGTTTTATAACATTTTTAATTCATTTAATTATCATTCCTTCGCCAATTTCTTCTAAAGTTAACGAAGGTGAAAAATTATACATACGAATTTTACCAGAAAAGATTTAGCTTTATAACGATGTGATGACCTACTCTATTTTGCGGAAAATATGGATATGGAAATCTAAAGACAATGCTTATAATAAAAAAGGCAATGATTTCATATGTTAGGGACCGAATCGTTAAAAATTTAAACGTTATCAAATTATGCTGTGTATTCAAATACTACTTTATTTGTTTAGTATACCTCCTCCATTATTATAGCAAAGATAGGGAAACCGCCAAACATTGCCCAAACCCACGCTGTAGCCCAGGAGCGACAGAAGGAAGTCGAAGCGGCCAGTCCAATTTCCACGTTCCGGCTCCTTTTCTTCTGCGTTGCGCTCTGACACCGCATTCTCTTTACACTGACGGATAAAAAAAATACAAAAGAAGTAAAAACAAAATAATGTCGACGCAATAGCGACAATATTCATTATTCTAACTATATAATAATAACATGCGCCTGCCTTAATAGAAATAATTGACACATTTCTTATTTTCCGCCGTTACTCTAATAAAAGTATAATTATTTATAACAAATCCAATATAGCAGATAAATTCAGAAAACCGATTGTATCACTAGTAGCATTAGTTTTTAATAAAAACTCTGATATTTTCACGCACCCTCATATAAATGCATTTTTAATATTTTAAACTTTGTTATAATTCCTTGTAATTTTAAAAAATATTCAAACAATAATTAATAAAAATTTAACTATCCAATCGTGATTAAATATTCACCATATGAGTTATGATAACATGAAAATTTAAATCAAATTAAAATTTAAAAAATGAAATGTAATCAACATTTAATAGAATCAGATTTAATCAATCTTAACAAAAAGAAAACTAA
Source organism: Parides photinus (assembly GCA_018247975.1). Taxonomy (NCBI): domain Eukaryota; kingdom Metazoa; phylum Arthropoda; class Insecta; order Lepidoptera; family Papilionidae; genus Parides; species Parides photinus. The sequence continues at coordinate 20,998 of DWHU01000159.1, forward strand.
ATTTACTTAATTATCAGTACAAATTTGTACGTTGTAATGAAAAATTGTGCACCAAAGATGGTTAAAATTTAAATGAATTTTATTTAAATAAATGTTGGGTTTTCATGTAAAAACACCTTAACATAATTTGTGATTATTTTAATTTATAATACATTGTAAATATTGCGGTAGTAAAATGTTTTCATTCAACCTACATATATTTAACTACGTCGGTGTACTCACTTCTGAATATTTCAAATCCATGGGAGGAATGTTTTTGGCAACCGCTGGTATTTGAGTTGTTTCCATTTTAAAAAATTAAATGTTACTTATAAATCTAGAGAGAGTTTTCGAGACATCTCTAAAACGATCACTGGAGCTCCGAACGCACTGAAATCACTGAGTGCCGTAATGCAAATCCCACTCCACGGGGCTCAATCCATACTACCGATGACAGTACATAATGTTCATTTTAAAGTGAATATGTGTAAAGAGTATTTTACACGTCTCATTTATTACTAAGAAATGAAGAAATAACTACTATTTCAGATATAATACACATGAAAACGAAAAACATGAAACGCAGCTCCGCGCAGATGTCAAGTTTCGCATCGACCGAACTTTGAATGAACATCTAGGTCAATATCATATCCCCGCCCGCGCCTCAACCCTCACCCTCACGTAAAACGATGTCTCCCTTGCGAAAATCACATGGAAATGGTCCTGATCCAGACCGTCTATACTGCCTATATATGTTAAACAGTATAGCATGAGCTATGACGTCAGATTGAACAATCACCGTTAACGTAACGTTATATCTTTATGATTATTAAAACGATCATAAACTAAATACCATCATTTCATGTTTTGATTTTTGATGAAGTTCAGTATATAAACACAGAAAATGTAAATTTCTTTTTAATTATATCTGTACAGAAAATATTTTAGTTTAATTTATAAAATTCATTCTTCACATTTCATGTATTATGAACAGATATTATTGAAATTCATCCCTAGATTAAATAAAAAAAAATCTTCCGAATACTGCTGTACTTAATAGAAGTTGGTATAATAACAATTTTACTTATTAATGACAATGAGCCTTACACTTTTTTTTAAACATTGAAACAACGATAACTATTAATGGCGGTAAGTTTGTACATAGATTGTGTTATTAGCTCGTCGGTACCTGGACCCGTAAGACCAAAGTCCGATTAAGATGTATCTATGCCTAATAGGCTGGTATCTTTCCTTACCGAAAAAAGTCTTTGATTAGGTTTTCCGCAAGTGTTGTCGCCAGTTGTCAAACCTAGTGAAATTACTGGAAAAATAAGCTTTAATACTTTAATGTTTTAAGTCAACGAGCAAAAATGTAATTGGATTTATGTAATAGTTAGGAATCTGGCGCAACATTGTGCGTATACCGCCAGTAAACAATTAAAACGGATATTAGAGCACAGGCGGAAAGCGGCAAGTCGCATAGAAGCGTAAGGTCGCTTAAAAGTGGAGCAGCGTATTGATTACGAGACATCGCGTGGGTAAGTTGCCAGCACTTCCATATGGAACACGCAACATTGGTAATAACTAAAAACTTATAATTTATAAATTATGAACATTGCCCAGTAGTAATTATTCTATAATAACCTTTAAGCACCATTTTGCATATTGCTATTGTGGCGGCAGATTAACTGTAATGTTGAGATTAAGCGCAGACAGCAAACCGCTTCGCCGGTCACGAAGTTCAATCCAGAAACCCAGTATAACATAAAATAGTTATTTCCTACGCTTTAAATGCATAGCACTAGCAAACCGTTGTGGGTTAACACTAACTTACCCTTATCCCAAATAACAATTGTTTTAGGGCAGTCCACGCAATGTTTTCCTTTATCGAAAGCGGGAATAATGTAGGAATCGAACCCCCGAAGTATGAAATTTAGGCCGTTTTTTTTTTTATTTGTAATCTATGATTTAATATTTCAACCATAGATACAATTTTTTAATGGTACGAAACGAAATTTCATTGGTGGTAGATCGGATTACAGAGATTGTCAGTACCACCACAGCACATATTTCAAGTGCATATTTCAACCAATATGCCGATGTTTCTGTATCGTTTCGAGGGGTTTGCATATATTTGAGCTTCGGTTGCAATAAGGCTGATCACAGCGAACATGCTCTTATTGTCTAAGAAATAAAATTATTATACACCGAAACAATTTTCACATAAAATTTAATATGCTTAAGAAATGCAATTAGTTACAAGAATTCATATATAATAATATAGGAATGTATCACAACAACAAGGCACTGTATTTTTTAAGGAAATCTGCTATTCCTACATATATACTTAAACAGTAATAATAAATGTGCGTCCAAACATTTGAAAAGTTCAAAAATGTGTACAAATATATGAAAACAATCAAAAAAACTACAAAACATTACAAAGAAAAAAAATTGAGTAGGTAGTAGTGTATATTTTAACATAAATCTGCCCCCATAGCAACCTTGCCATTCTTGCTGACTACACTTAAAATCTAGAATATTCTGGATATACTTATTTCATTTTAGGCAAAAGATGTCAATGACAGTTATTTTTTTTTAATCTAGTGTGTAAATTATATGAAATTGAGGTTAAGTTTTAGCCATTCATTAAAATATATGTAAATAATGTACAAAAACAAATATATGTGTATGTAGTATAAAACTGTATGATATTGTTCCCTGCAATAACAATATAACTAAGTAATATAATTTATCAAAAAGAAATAACAAAAGTTAAATCAACATCCACCCTTGAATGTACCATCCCATTAAATGGTATTGAAGTTACTGTTCGGCCAGCATTGTCTTTATAAGAGACTCCAACTTCCTGGTGTCAGCTGCAAACTTCCGAATGCCATCAGAAAGTTTGTCGGTAGCCATTTGATCTTCGTTCATATGCCAACGGAACTGTCCTTCCGTAAGAGATATCTTCTCTATGTCGCTTTTAGCTGCTATTTTTGGATCCAATGCCTAAAATATGGCACATAAGCAATATGATTAACGGAATAATAGCATCCCAGTACACTACGAAAAAAGAGTACAAGTAAAATAAAATTTTAAAACTTACAAAGTACTAAACAAAACAACATTTTACTACATTTAATACTTTAACGTAACTTTTTCATATTATTTCTTCATTCGACAAAGCGATAAGACGAGCGAGCCAAGTCCACATGATGGTAAATGATTCGCCTGATCATAACAACGTGGCGCGAGTTAGGACGATAATCATTGCTCAACATTGTGCTCATCGCCACATAAGATAAGTCTCCTTATTAAAGTAATTTCACAAATTAAAACCGCCTTCAAATCGGAACACAATGTTTGCTTGCACACACACTACTGTGATAGTTATGGTTAAATTATTTTTTAGCACCTTATAAAAAAGGTAATACCTGAACACAAAATTCTGGAATTAAATTTAGTTACTGGTATCTAATTATGCAAAGGCATCTAAATTGTTTTCTTTTCAGACATCCGTGGTTTAAAAATGTTTACATCAAAACCATGGAAAGTAACTAAATCGACATTGTAACCCACATGCTATAATATGTTAGGCTCTGTGCTACAGTAACAGTCACAATTTCAATGTAAGGTTTTTTCTTACCCTCTTCAATGGCTGTTCGCTGTTAGCCAGTTCTTGAAGTAGTTTAGGACTTATGGTCAGCAAATCGCATCCGGCTAATTCTCTTATCTCACCGGTATTTCGGAACGAAGCACCCATCACCTGAGTGTTGTAACCAAACTTCTTAAAGTAATTGTAAACGCGGGAGACAGACATCACGCCAGGGTCATCCTTCGCTTCGTACGTTTTCTTGGTATGCTCTACATACCTGTGGTAAGGATTAAGATATAACTTAAACACCTTCATTTAACATAGAAATATAATGGCGTAACAAACATTTCGAAAGAATTGCGTTAATACATATTTTATTACGTTCATCTTATTTGATGTAGCTAATGTAATTGTTGGAGTAACGGGACTTAAAATATGTCACAACACGACGAGCACAATACAGTGTGCAGTGCAGTGTAGTTCATGGTCATATCAAGTGATACATATCAAGTGAATGCACTGTGTTAAAAATCAAGCAATGAAAGACAAAACAATGTAATCGTAACTTTATTACCTAAAATTACTCACCAATCCAAAATGCGGCCAACAAACGGTGAAATTAGAGTAACATTTGCTTCGGCACATGCAATCGCTTGATATAGTGAGAATAATAGAGTAAGATTACAATGAATTCCATGTTTTTTTTCGAGTTCCCTGCAATAATAAATGATAAGTCATATCATCATCCATGGAAAGCCTAGGCACAAACCTCCCAACAATATATGGGTTCTGTACCATAATTATTTTATACATTTGTAAATAATACTTTAATCCTTACATAAAATATGAATTAAGGTAAATAAATAAATTTTCCTCCTATGTACCCATTATAATAAAGGTTTTTTAATAGATTGTTTACTAAAATTTTCAAGCCTTTCTACAATAATAGGCTTTAACTTCTTGTTATGTGGTATTCAAGAGTAAAAAAAGAACAAAATTAATAAAGACACTACCTAACACATTTCAGGAAACAGAGAGTACCCAACAAGAAGTTATCCCAACCAACAAGGTATTAAGGAATGACAACGCTTCTCACTAGAAT
>DWHU01000160.1:0-25581 GCA_018247975.1 Parides photinus
ATTTTTTTATTAGTACAATTAAAGCATTTGCTAAATGCGGGCAGCGCAGGATCGATGTTGAGTAGATTCTTGGGGGTGTTCCCTGACGTGGGGTCTGTCGGCTGATGATGATGATAATAAATATTTACGATTTAGACAAATTGTAATATTGCGAAAGAGTTTATTTATATTTGTATGTTGTAGCTTGGTTTACATATAATAGTGTTCGTTACATGTGAATAATTTTTAAATCATACCTGTTACTATCAACATTTTTCATAAAATTACCGTCGTGTTCAAACAAACTATCTTATCGTTGTTTTATTGACGAGGAATTTTTATATATTCATTATATTATAAGGTAAACCTAAAGTACATAAAAAATACAATATTTAAATAAATGTCAATAGCGATTACATTGTATTTTTGACTCTTTAAGGTTGTCATTAATTTAAAATAACATTCACTTGATAATGCACGTGACGGACGTACACCTATGTAAATATTATATTAAATAAACAGACAAGCAAATAAGAAACGAACTTTAATACTTTATTGCGGTTTGAAGACCGTATAGTAAGTGAAATTACAAAGGCAATGAGTTCTCTCAAAGCAACTTTTTCAGTACTTTGTATATTATTAGCATAGACTTTATCATTAATTAAAACAACAGCTTTTTTAAATAAACTATTGTATATTTTGTTATACTAATGTCGATTATGGATTTGTAAAGGATTCCTATCCCTGAAATTAATGTTATGTAAGCATTAAAATTACATGAATCTGGATCTGTGATCCCGCAGTCGTCTGGTCGGTCACCCTGTCTAACTATGCCGAAGGCCGTTCATCTTTGACACGTGAAATTATTTTAAATTATGTCTCCGATATTTGTACTTAAAAGTCTTCATCCCAAAATGAATAAAACATAAAACAATAACGTATTGTATTTAGCTTCTAGATGACATCTTACAGAATATATAATTACTTTGACTATACGTTGTAAGAATTTTAGTACATTAGTTAAAAAACAGTTAAAAAATTTATGTATTCACATATACTTGTAAATTTATTTTGATTAAAAAAAGACTTGAATTTCATGAATTTTGATTTCCAGTCTATTTTCAAAACTTTATCTTAATCAAATTTATGCAGGACCTTGTATCCTATTTGTATAATTTATTAATCAATAGAAACGTAATAGGGTTTCTTAGCGAGATTGTTTTTGTAATAGTTTTTCTTCAAAATTCTTTTAAAACGACAAATTTCGTTATTCGGGACGCGGGGCTATTCAATACCAAACAGTCGTGTATGCAAATAAGTATCGCGACAAGAACAGTGTGGCCAACCTGTAAATGTATTAATGCAAATAGCATTAAATAATATGTAACAATTAAGTTACGTCAGATTGTAACGTCTATAGATACTTTATTTGAGAAAGGTTAAATACACTTGTTTTTAATTGTTCTCACACGTACACTTGTTGCTGACGATTAACGTTAACAAAATAAACATTGTTCATAATGATGTGTATCCATTTCCCCGGTGCCACGTGTAGAGTATATATGTTCGTAACGTCTTATTTATCTACCTAGTCAGTTATCATTAATTTAAAAGTACTCTGGATTAACATTTTTAATTTCTGAAGTGTTAATTTAATTAGAATAAATAATAAAAAATTAAGTTATAACTACGCACTGTCATATTGAATGCTTTCGTCTGTTAATTTTGTTGTTATGATATTGTGTTTGTCATAACTGTCAAGTACTGTCAAGTAACTGTAAAAATAAGCCGTGATAGCCTAGTGGTTACGGACCTCGGCCTCCGAATCGGGGGTCGCAGGTTCGAATCCAGGTCCCGCACCAATGACTTTTCTAGTTACGTGCGATTTAAGAAATTAAATATCACTGGCATTCCCATAGAGGGTTAGCGACAAGCAGGCGGCCGGCTGATAAAACCATTGCCAAAAACCTCAGCAGTGTGTTTAGTATAGATGGAGACAGACACATTGCCCCAACCCCAAGAAATTAATTAGGAAAAGGGGAAAGACAGAAAAAAAATATAACACCAGTTTAAAAGGAAATAAGACTTTTATTATAATAAATTTATAAGGTCTTTGTCTTTATACATTCCAAACAATAATGTTCATTTATAATAACAACATGAAGTATTATTAAAGTTTGATAAAATTATTTAATTAACAATTTTCTGCTGTAAACTGGTAAAGATTGTCGGAATAAATAATAACGAGGTAAAATGATTTCGAAAGAACGTGTAAAGGACCTACAGGTTAATTGTAGACGTCCTCGGAGGCAAAGGCCGGTGTGGGGCGACGTACCGTCCGTACGTTCGTTGACTCAACCCGAACGCGGGCAAACAGGAGACTGCCCCCAACCCTAAGAAACGTATTAAAATCCCTTAACGTCAGTGTAAATAATGCAAAAAATCAATATATTATCGAAAATACTATAGTATATTTATTATTACCAATTCTGTCTTTTATAATCCTGACAATTAACAACGTCGAATAGAAGGTTTGATTTCCGTTTAACACTGATGTGTATTTATTCGTTGTTAAACCGGTTTAAAAACAAAAGTGTTGGTTACGTTCGTTTTTACAAAAGGTAAACCAGTATTATTGCGTTGTTGTAGATAAAAAAACGGTCTTAAGCATTGAACGCGAACCCGACACTCAGAAACAAGGTGTGTTCACCCCGCGCGGCTACGACCTTACGAACATGGAGCCGCTCTTCGACCCGAAACTCATGATAGCAGGTCATTACCATCATAACAATATCGTGTCAAAGCAGTCAATAGGTCTTAAATAGAAAGGTAAAGCAAGGTTAATCAACTATTGAAGTTTATCTACCTCCTGCATTGTGACGTGCGACGCGAGCAAATATGCTAACTGCGTAATAACAATACTTTGTGCACGGGCGCTTTTTCACCTGTTGAAATTGCTACAATTTAATTGTGCGTTGTTAATATGTAAAATAAATCATAGTTCATTGAAATCTCTATTATACATTTAAACTATAACATTGTTTTTGATCGATAACCGATCATGATTTTATTTTAATATGTTGACGTTACATTAGGAGGATATTTATAAATATAGGTGGCACTCGGATATTCTCGGATGGGCACATACTTGGCGAAACCTGTCTCGGTGCCGAGATTTTCGTTCGGAACTGATTCATAGTTACGGAACAGAGCCGTGAGTTTAAAAAATGTAAGGTGTTTATATATTAGATTCGATACGTACGTACGGTGTGCATGGACCGTGTGGCAACTGTGTACACACATCGCAAAGTAGTCGACGAATCGTCAGTACCGCGTAGCATTGAGAACGACCTTGCGCCGCGCGAACACCGACGACATTGTTTAGAGCTCTCGTTGATAATGCTAATAATTTTTTTCTTACATATCCGCACTCGCATGCATGTAGGTGTATGACGTATTGCGCTTGTTGTTCTCTTCCGTCACATAATATGCTTTATGTATATAACTTTAATCTAAAAGTTACAATGTTACTATGTATATATAATCGAGTGTAAATACAGTAATGAAACAAAACATGTAGTTAGGTAAATAGAGAAAATAATTTGCTTTATACGTTTAACGTCGATTATATTGCTATAGATAATCAGCAGTTCGTTCTAAGACATTCGACCTGCCGTTGATGTAGGTCGGGACGTATTTTTTTTTCACTACGTGGTAAAAAAGTGCGGTTAGACCAGAGCTGTGCCCCCGGCCCCCGACCGCCGCCGCCGCGGTGAGGTCATAAAGGTTCTTACTTAGGACGTCGGTCTCTGCCACTTCAATTTGGCAAACAATTACCTCGTTTCTTTTGTTATTTATTTTAAATTTAATCGTCTGGTCCAACCGTAAATTACGCTAGTAATTTTATATATTTTTTTAATGTTCATTACTTTTTACAGTTACATTTTGCAGACATATTGCCTACGTTATATATCTTATACCTGTCTTTATTCTATTCTTTTCTATCATTCAATCATTTACTATACATATATTTTACATGCTTATCCTCTTTAATACAATCTATTTATCTCTTCTTTGGTATTCGTCTACTCTTTCGTCCGCATGTATATTTAACATTGCATAGCAACATAATTCTCTTCGTTTTGTATTAATACATCCCACAGCAAGCTAACATATCCTCATCTTTTCTTTAATTGTTCGTATGTTCAAGCTTCGACTTACATATATATTTTAATTTATCTACCCTAAGGACACAGTTATATGTATACAGAAATATACACATGCTAACTATATCATTTAATTTAATTGAAAAAACAAACGTTGTTACAAGCGAAACAAACTTAACTAAATCTTAGCGATGGGAGTTGTGGTCAAAGTGGAAAACATCGTTTCTAGCTAAAATGTATTTATTTATCGCTGCAATTTACGTGACTGGACAACTTCGTCCAAATACTATTACTCGTGTAATTGCACTGTATGTAAATACTAAAGCATAGGACTATGCGAAGAAATGAGGACATGCTGACGCGTGCGATGACTTATTGCCGATTCATTTTTAGACTGTGACGTATGATTTGTCTCGCACATCATACGCTTTTGTTATAATTCCTTTGTAACATTTTACTAAGTTGTAAGATCATCTTAAAAGTTGATTACTTTCATAATTAAACCTTTTGTTATTTTAAATTTACCCTAAAAGTAAACTCGAAACGTTTTGCTGTAATCATCGACAAATACTGAAATAAAAATCTTTCGGATTCATCACATGACAAAGGTTAGGTCGGCCTATAATTCCTAATGTTGAAAAAGTTAACCTCATATCATGTTAATAACGTCGTATTTACCAAAGTCATGGAACTATTATATTGTAATTGCCGTCCACATATCAAAACTACTATTTTTATTTATTCTGTATTAGTGACCTCTAAGAACACAATATTAACATTTATAGGTATTAACATACATAAATCACAAGGGCTGTAGCTTATTTACACATCGTGTAAATCACTTACGCAATAAATAAATTTTTTTTGGAAATTAGGAAAACTTGCGGTCTTTAAATTTAATAAAAACATATACTGTACAGTTTTAAATATAACTGAAATATTATAAGTAACGTATTTAAAAATAATACCAGGAAATTTTTTTGTCAGTTAGTGGACTAACCTGTTCGTAGGTCGCACGAAAGTCAAGACCGCTGAAAATCCGTGTGAGTAATTTAGTAATGACCTAGCGTTCTCAATAATATTTTTTGTAATGAAACCTGCTCACATCGAATAGTTAATTGTATTCCAGATACGTAATTCATGTTGCCATTTTGCATAATATTAAAGACGTTCTTTCTTGTAACACTTTCTCTAAGTGAAGGCGGCATACCGACACCTGCCAAATGAGATAACGGGCCTTTTGCCGTCGCAGAACCAACGAAAGCAAACGTGTATCCAACGTGAAAGTGCCTCCCCGCCACTGACGTGCATTCTCTTTACACGTTGCGCAAACGCACGCGAAATATTTAATGTTAGATACCTTCGCATCATCACAATTGTTTAATATATTTTGAAATTATTTGGCCATTACTTACGAAATTATTTTAACAAAATATTTTTCCGATGTCTGAACTCTTAGAGTTTCATCGCTAGTATTATTAATTTACATTGGAATGCGTTGCTAATTCTCCGCCCTCGATCCGTTGTCACTGCCCATGACACTGAAACGTCTAATTAACATTCAAGCTAGTTGTTAATGAGAACTTGCATTCAGCTTAATACAATTTGTTAATACTAGAAATGAACACTGAATAATTGTAGATTCCCTTTTAGGGTTTTAATACCCAATGAAGAACAGATAAATGGATGCGAATTGCATTCTTACGACATCAAAATGCAGGCACTATTGCTGCCCTACTGGCCGGTTGAGCTACCTGCACGAGGACGCCGGAGCGCGTCAGATTTAAAACAATGATTGAATTTATTTACATAATTCTAAAATCAGCAGAATATACAAAACGAGTAGTTTTAATATTTTTGAGATTATAATTGTCAATATGATACTATGTTCGAGACCATGCCGCTCTTTTCTAGTGCCGTTCCATTTTTAAACTAGGTCACTGTGTCATGGCGGCCTCGCTAAGTACCAAGCAAATGCGACGCCATCTTTGAATTTCGTAGATTTGCGGTTTTAAATACACTAACGTCAACGTATTAAATGGTACATCTTATTGATATCATTAAAATATTAACGCTAATAATGAGTTTACAAAATAAACAAAATATTATATACCAGTGTTAAGACCGACGTTACAGAAGAGTAAGATAGATAATAAAACACGAATTCTTTTAACATCTTAAGTCCGTAATATCTACGCAAAATTAAAGGTTTCAATATAGAAGGTTATCTTATTTTGCCGCGACAAGCGAAAAAACTAATAGCCATATTTGAACTTTCACTTAAATAAAGTTTGTTCCGCTAATTGCGAAACGAAGTTCCTTTGAATCATCAATATTGAAAAAATTAAATAAACAATGGTTTTAAGTTTTGACAGAAATTTTTAAATCTGTAACGGTAATATAATTAATAATCCAGAATAAATTAAATTATACGCGTTGCTAGTTGCAACACATTTTCCTTCAAGCTAACTAATCGGTATCTGGTATTCTTAATGCCTTACAGGAACAGGTTTATTGCAATCATGTTACATTGGTCGTCTTAATATGCATTTATTTATGTTATTTAATTCATCTTCCTAGTTCAATAAGGACGTAATGTATAAGTGAATGTTAAAAAATTACTAGGTTGTTTTAAAAATCGGTTAAAAAAATGTATTAACCAATTTCAAGACATTTTATTTAATACATATTTTTTTTAAACAAGTTGACAATTCAGCTGTGCGTTTGTTTCGGCAACGGTTGTGAAATTTGGACCGAGAGGTAGAGGTCTCACCTCTCACCACCGTAATGATGCAAAGTGAAACCTCAGTAGCAACGAGCGGCACGTCTACAGCCCAAGCTGTTTGTTCCGGTTCATTTTGAATTGGATATAGATTATTACGACAGATTATAAGTACTCAAAGTAAGTTTACTTGATAATAAAACTTGAGGTTTGTAACGAGTGTTAATTAAGCTACAGCAATAAATAGCATCTATAGGAATTTTCTAATCGCTCTCACAGTGTTGCATTGTCGGTCCCTGTGAGGGGCCGGCTCGGGTGCAGGGGAGCGGAGGGCGCTGAATGTAGGCAAGTGTGACAAGGACACGCCCGTACTCCGCGGCAACACTTCCATCCAGTTTCTAACGCTCGGTGCCGATTTCGCAACGCTCGCCCGCGCCTGGCTACACAACGCCGATGTTGTTAAAGAGCTCTATTTTAATACCATACAAATATTGTACCATTAAAGTCAACACAATTTGAAATTGCTTGCAAAAATTTAAGTATCGTCCTATTTATTGCTATTGATAATTTAAAATATTAGTTTAGGTTATAATCATGTAGTCAAGATATTAAAATCTTACATATAACTGAGAGCGTCTGATATGTCATTTTGAATTGATACTATTTTACTTTTAAAATAATATATTTTCTTACCCTTGCATGTGATGTGTTGGCACTTCGATGGTGGCAGAAGCGCGCCGGCGATCTCCTGCCATGTCTGCGAGCCTCGCAAAATCTGTGTCGACATCGGCAAGTCTTGCAGATTTCCGTGATTCCAGCAATCTTATTTCATCCAACTTTTTCTTCAGCTCGATTGGAGACTAAAAGAAAAAAAAACCATTTGAATACTCTTCAGTACTTACTCTTTTTTCAATCAGATTGCCAGTAAAGGAAGGGTTACATACTAATGTTTTTTTTTTTGTGTTAAACAACATTCGCACTTTACGTAAAATCGTAGCGTTACAATTATGAAAGTGCCATCAAATGTGACCTTGAAATCAAACAACAAAACTCTAGCATGTAAAGCAAGACCTTTGCTGCAGAGACAGTTAAATAATATAATAAATTTATCAGTTTGTATGTGACCAGGCGGGTTCGAATTAATAATAATTTATTGTTTAACACTCAAACAAACTTTTCATTAGATTAAGTGTAAATATGAATGAAATCAGACAAAGGAAAATATGGTGTAGAAACCAACATATTCAAAGAACGACAGCTTCTGTGAATATATGACATCCGCCAACCCGCACTTGGCCCGCGTGGTGAATAAAAGGCCATAGCTCTATCATTGTGAACAGTGGGAGCATTATGTGGGCTGTTTTTTATTTATTAAATGTAAATATAAACTAATAATGCCTACAATATTAAAATAGGACTTTGATTTAAAATTACAGATTAAAAAGTTTTCTGTTAAAAATTTTTTTTTTGTTCATACTCTTGTAAGTGACACAGTTTGTGACATTCGATCACCGCGGTGCGTAATATATTTGTAATTGTAACTATGCTGCACCAATTAGTACTTTGTACATGCGTCATGTGTGGGATTATGTAAGGCGGTGGAACGAATGGCGGGTGTGTTCGAGATCGATATGGCCGACCTTCGTGCGGTCCGTGGACGTGACGTCATGACCTAGCGCGCCTGCAACTAGGCCGAGATGCGTTCCGTGTCACAAACTTCGCTTCATGCGCCGCTAGACCAATCAATGGGTTGCCAGCATTCCCGTACAGCCAATATGCACGAAAAATTTTTAATAACTTTTACCAATATATATATTTTGAATACACTCAAAATATTAAATAAATTAACTTTAAATAAATAAATACTAATTTAAAATATCAGGTAGATTATAAAACGGCGATTTTTTTTTTTATTTTATCTGTTTTTTATATGTGCAACATAAAAGTCGATTACAGGAAATGACGTATATTAATAATGACAGTAGTCGTCGCGGTCTCTGTTGACGCGTGCCATGAAACATCAAGTGGTTGACATTGGTTGAGTTTTCGTCTCGGGCTTCCTTCTTCGTTAATGATCGAGCGATAGACATAATATGATCTGATCTGCATACCATAAATGGTGTTCGACGAAGTTTAACTCATAATACGCTGCTACAATTTAACTACAGCAAAGTTATGTAGTATCTTTAAAGTACTTGTAAAATTTTATTTGATCATCTTTGCCCGCGATACAATCTCGAAAAGTTTTCTGTTTTCATTTGTGTATTTAATTGGTAACGTCGGAACTGGTTTTGACTAGTGGTTTGGTAGTAATCGTTAGATCGCTAAAACATCGCATAGACGCACACTTAACATTATTTGAGACGGAAACGTAAGGCTCGGTCGTGAGCATGGGTCTCGTTAAAGAGTGAATGCGCTGAGATCACATCACGGATACTTTCACTTTTACCCGATTTGGTGCACGGAGGCCCCTCACTCGCCGCTGGAACAATGAAAGTGCTACTAATGAGTAATCATTCTGCATTCTTTTAGCTTTTTATGATAGTTACACGTATCTAAGCATTTTGAAATTAAACATATTGTGACCTTGTAAGTTGTGCAAAGCTGCTTAAATATTGTGAAAGAATTTTGGACAAAGGCCGGGAATTACGTTCGCGTTACTAAATATTTTGACAACCGCTAGATCATCAAAGAATAAAAAAAAAATACTTATAGATATTATGAAATAAAATTTGGTATATCATTATTTATGCTATACGTGAACCCTGCCAATATTTTTGCCTGCCAAAATGTACCAATTACTTTTGGTACTCACGGGGGAAAGGAAAGTTTACAAGGTTTTTGTTAAAATCAATGGTAACGGCAATTATTAGTGTTATGTAAGTATCGAATTGTATAGTGTAGTCGTAGAGTCAGATCGTTCACGATTTTAGCTGGTAGCGAAGTCTTGGACGGCGGCTATCGTATCGGCAACGTGTTATGTAAAAAGTGACAACTGTTGCACAATCGGCTCCGTTCGCCGGGGAAACTTGGCCGCCACGCCGGTGAAAGTTGCCGAATGACTTTGACATGATAATCGATAAATACTACGCCAGCCATTATACTATTAGATCAATGAATCTATAATTTATGCGTTGTAGTTACTGTAAATTATCGACGGTAATAACCCGAGTTGTAGTTAATAAAGTAATACTAGTTTAAAATGTCATTGCGAGTCATTATTGTAATATGAAAATTAGGTAGTGTCATTACCAGCGGGTGTTGGGTTAGTTATATTACTTATGAATATATTTTCTACACAAAGAACCATTATATAATAACATTTTTATTTCATATGATTTTAAAATATGTATGTACTTAAACATTATTTTTATCAAAAATTATTTCTTTACAAATTCAAACTTATCCAAAAAATATAGAGAAAATACTTAAAAACTCTACTTCGAAATTGCGAAATAGAGAACCCTTTTACTTTTGTTTACATCTCCTTTTAGTTTCGATGTCCAGAGGTTCCATTGTATTATAATAAATATAACAGTTTAGGATCATACGGAGAAACTAAAAACGTCAAAAAATAAGATTAAGTAGAATTATCCGGAGTTCAATGAAATACAATGCTAAATGTATCCTGCGATCATTTCTCGCCTTTAACCCAAAAATAAAATTATGACGACTCTGATTAATTATCCTCAGATTAAAATAATCTCTTTGTGTAAAATTGGCCTTATACATATAATATTATAAAGATTATGTATAATATTATAAATATATAAAGGAAGGATATAAAAAATATTATAAATATGTACTTTCCAAGTACATATTTTATGTCCTTTATTTCAAAACCGTTTAAATGTCAATAAATGTCTGGTGCAAGATCTCGCAGCTCTCATTTTTTTCGCCAAACAGTACTGTGTTCCGGTTTGTAGTAAAATTACTGAGGAATTGAGACTTAATATTAATATGTATTCATAAAGTTAGCTAGCTCCGTATTGATATGAGCAGGTGTATAATTTAATTAGGTAAATTTCTCGCTCCTCACACCACTTTGTAAAATAAAAAACGCGTATGATATAAAGAACAGAGTTAGCTCTTTTATTTTATATCGCTGCCTGAATTTAATCAAAGATTTTCTTTAATAACTTTTTTATTAAAACATAAATTATTATACGATTAACGCATAATCTTGTGTGTACAGAAATTTATTAACTATTTCTATATAATCATTGATGCGATATGTAAAACACAAAAATGTATATGTAACAAAGAATTCATATATATTATCTCAATTTTAAAGTACCACTGTTACAAGTTGTGTATCAGCTGTTTACACTAGGGCAATGCACTTAAAATTTATTATCTATGTAGCACTAAAAACAACTTAGTTCATGTGTGAAGGTCATCACAATAACTAAGTACTTCTGGCATAAGTTGCATAATACGCAAGATTGCAGTAAAAATTTAAAACAATCGTTAAATGTAGGAACGTTTAATATTTTATTACAGTTTAATGTTTCTCTATTTCCGAACTATTTCACAAGTATAATAAAGAATAAGATTTTAAATTATTGAACAAAGAATTGTTAGAGCTCTTAATCCATCACAATATTAATAATCGATAGAAAATATTTCTATAATGAAAACCTATGACGTAGCAGTGTGATAATAAAGCTGTTAACAGCCACATCTAAAAGCTTTTTAGAGCATTAGGTGTTTAAGATTCCTGAACTTGTAACAACCGTTTACATTAACGATGTAAAACACATAACGTCCATATAACCCTTAAAATATCTTTAGGTAAATTCAAACACCAATCCAAGTCCTGAATGCTTCCAACATATTACTGTCGAAAATTTTTCATGCTTTAATTATATATGTAGTATCTGCATCATTTAAATTCAGTCTTAAGTAATAATATTATAGAATGTAACAAGCTAACAGGCATATAATTGACTAAAGAACTAAATAATAATAATTCTTTGAGGAAACGGAATGTCTTGGTGTATCCAATAAATTTTTGTAACAGGTCAAATCTACGAGCAAAAGATGTTGTATATGTGTTTGATATAGGTATCAGATGAAATAACAAAGGCACGCATGCATATGCAATTTGGCTGGCAATGGATGTTCGTGCATTGGCAAATAGGTCAATAGTTTCTGACTATTAAATCTCACTATAGATGTATTAGAAGATACTTGCCGAGAATCTCACAATTATTTACATGTACTTATTTTTATTTCACTTTAGATAATATCAAAGCTTTCTTTATATAAACGATTGGTTAATAATGAAGCATCAATTAGTTTAAAAATTAATGCTATATTAAATAAGCCTAAGAAATTGTTAATAAGTATAATAATTTATTGTGTATATGAAAACTCACGTCAGAGGAATTGGGGCATATTTAAAGAATTAAAGTAACTAACAACAAGTAACGAGATTAAACCTTGTATTATATTAACGAAAAGTATTAAATACTATTGGTACTGTAATATTTATTCGATTTATTTATATTTAAAATAATGTCTCTTTTAAGATAAAATTCCAATAAAAAGAAATTTGGCGACCTAAATATGAACGAAGGTTTTTATATTGAACAACTTTTAGAATGTCTAAGCGTGTCTTATTTGTAACGGTTAAATTATACAAATTAGCAGAATGGTTATGTTCTCAATCGCAGGATTAGCGATTTGAATCGGATGTGCACTGTTATAGTGAGCAATCGATCGGTGCGGCCTTGTATAATTAGTGAATACGAGCGGCGGTTGCAAAGCGGATGCAGTGGAGCCGGGCACGCGAGCCAGCCCTGCGCTCCCCACCGCCTGCAACGGACAACCTTGCCCTAAAAATCCGTGACCCACATTGTACAAGACAAAATGCAGCGAGCGTTTTTATTGCCACCATTCTCCTTGAAGTGAGCATTTCATTTGTCTGATACGGAGAAAAAAGCATGATCTTGTATTGCTAAATTAAAATCGAGCTCGGCCAGGCATGCATCTCATCATTCTGCGAAGTGTTTAACTGTTTACAGTTTATTATATTCTTCATGTTCACTGATGCACTTTGAGTCTGGTCAAAAGTACGTCTGTGGTTAATCCTCATCGACTTTAAGATACGGTGGCCTACTTGGCGACGGCACTGTGCATATGGGACACGATCCTACCCTTCCTGTGACCCGTTTCTGACCTATTAAACTATTTATTACAGGAAATTGTTCATGAAAACTAAATGTTACTGATACTTAATTTAATTAATTTCCCATACCTTTACTGTCTGACCATTTTGCAACAGTCCCAGCTACGGTGTGCCGAAGTGACCTTTAAAAAAATGTGTATTTTCGCGTTTAATTTAATTCTGTAGTATATAATTGAGAATTATAATATCTAAGCGTCATTGTAAGATCAATACATTCTATAGATCATGTAGGTCACCGGTTGTTTTACGGAAGTGATCATTGCGATACTCTGTCAATGGTGATGCAAGCAGGCTGGTCCGTAAATGATTTATTAGTGACGCTTGAGAGGTTCTCTCGAGATTTGTACGTCGTGCTGTGATCGAAGTGACGTCATGTTGCAGAGAATGGCAATACTGAATCAACGCCTGGGGTCGTCTACGAGAGTTAGTTCGCGTAGGCGCGACGCGGCCTGACGTCACGGGACGCGGGACGCATAGACTGCTCCCCACGCCGCGCTCGCGTGGGCAGCGCACACTCCACTCTGAACGCGTACGGTTTTATTTAAATCTCAAATCGTATGTTACGTAATAAAATAAGAAATCTGCGCAAGGACGTTGCCGTTCTTTCGACACGAGAATCGACTCGATGCCATAATCTCATCACTTACGTGCGACGCTTAGAGAAGTGAGCGTTTCACCTTGGGATGCCTGCAAGCAGGGTCGCCTCTCTATTCTTAGATATCGAAATAACGTTAAATACGTTCTAGAGGTCGGATACCAAGCACGCAGGCGTCGTGACCCAGCCTGACCCAAAAACGGACCGGCCCACCGCGCCCTGTTACCACTTGATAACGGATATAGGGAACCTGTTCACTGCAGTAACGCAGCATACGCACAGCAAATGAAACCGTTATAGCGCTGACCCGCTGCCGGCGTCGGATTTACGACTAGCTTATAACATTGACATTGCTCCAAGAGTAACTTTTATGATTAACGTATTACATTACGTGGCGTTTAACTAGCTATTTTAAGTGTCATGCTTTCAGTAAAGCACTGCGAAGTTAACTAAATCTTTGAAAGTGCCGCAACCCTTACTTGAGCACGTACTACGTGAAAGTACATCTATAATGAACTATTCAAAAGTTTTTGCCATCTCTGAAAGTAGGTGAATGTAGTATTTCATTCGTCGGCATGGCGAAAAATCTGAATCACTGTTACGAGTTGATGTTTTTGTGTCACGAAAATGGAAAACGCAAGTGGAGGTCGGGTTTCGTATACGGGCGATGCGTCGCCACTGGTTCAATATCAGAAATTCTGGGTCAGTGGGTCAGCGTGCCCGAGAGGCCCGCGCGCCGCACCGCTTGCCGGTTATTACATATTTGTTCTTCGTTTTGTCAAGAGTTGACTAGCGCCAATTAATAGCATACCATAGCCACCTAATACGACATTCAGCACGGCTAGTGTCAACTTCGTTTACATTTCATTTGTCAAAGATCAAGGTCGACAATCAAAAAAAGTTGCACATGATACGAGTCGGCGAGGTTATCGAAATACTCATAAGCGAACGTGGCGACATCCGCCCACGCGTTAACGGTTCTGGTGTGTTACTGTTAAATCGGAATCCGAAAACGAGTTATTTTGCGCCACTGACTCAGTCCACTCCACACATTTATACCGGCCGGCGAAAATATAAGATAATGCACTGAACTGGTCACAAAGCCGCGTCGGATTAGTTTGAAACGATCTCTCAGTGTAAGTTCCGAATCTTTCTTTATAAAAGTAAATTTTTAGATGTAACGGAAGTTCTAAATTTGCATCTCTATGTTGGTTTACATTAAAAGGGCTTTATGTCTTTCATGAAACTTTTCCAAGGTGAAATACAATGAGGCACCCACCCATAAAGGGCTGGCCTTGCCTACTTTACGGACTTGTTGGAGGACACAAAGCCAATCAAATTAAAGAAATACATTATATTTTATCTACAGAATTTTTAGTAATTTTATAAAGTCATCATTGTAGATTAAAAGATACACTTTTGTTAACAAAATTACATTACTACTGCAAAGATGAAACAATTAAAATTCGCGTAGATGTTTGTTTGTCATTAAATCATCTCACAGTTTCGGCGTTGAATTTAGGTCGAATATATTAAACAAGCAATTTCGTACTAACCAATGACAACGTCTTATCTACGTAACATAATGTAGTTTTTTTAATACATTCAAATCGTTTCCACAAACGAGTTATTTGGTATCTATTCATTTATATTATGTGTAATGTAAAGGACAAAGTAATTTATATAGTAGTGTCCCTTTGTAGCAACAACATAACATGTTTTTACTTAATGAATACGAATTTCTATACGGTAATATCAAAAAGGATATAATCCATATTGTTTGTAAGCCTGTCTGTTTGTCTTGAGCAATCTAATCTAAAAGATGGACCAATCTTAATACGAGTTTTTCTTATTCATAAAATAGATTGTTTAAAAAGTTTAAATGCTCAGAATTCTGTTATTGATTAGTAAGTGATACTTAAACACATTTCCTCTAGCAGTCAGTCTTTTTTACTTATAATACTATTAGAAATAAATTGGTTCGACTATTAATTGGCTTTTTGAATGTTCGTCCATAGTTACGACTACTCATTATAACGTGCGCCGTTTTCACGTTACACAAACTAATACAAAAACGCGAACAAATCACTTTAGATTTATCTTATCAATCTTTACTTATATTGAAACTGTGTCGGTGCTACGTACTCACTTAGTATCTTACGAAACGAATCACATGAGACGCTGTAGTAACGGCTTAAAATTACATTATTTAAAGTTTAATAAAAAAAAATTATATTTTTAATTTAATGCTGAAATCTGTAGCGTTTATTTTATCGCTTAATTAGTGTCTAAACTCTATTTCAGTTTCAAGGTACTTAATAACATTCTTCAAATTACCTAACTAACGATAAGATTAGACGTCTATTTTACCATCAAGTACTACTTATTCACCTCGTCACTCCTTTAAATTAAAATAAAAAAAACTTTGAATATGTTTTCGGATGTGTGTTAAGTGTTACTACCTGCTTGTGAACTCGGACAATATTTTTAAAATCGTTTGTACCCAAAAATCTGTTAGTGACTAGTATAGAGAGCTCTCAGATCTGTCTACGGTTACGTAGTATAATTGCCACGTATCTGCAAAGTAATAGTCTCGTAGTGCGATTAAGTGTAAACTACCGTTTTCTCTTCCCATGGTTTCATCGCCGATGGCCGCGCCGCCGGTCCCCGGTTCCGTTTACGTACGAATCGGCAAAAGGCTCACGTACTACTAGAAATTATCGTAAGGGAAACTTGATTTCAATACGGTTTAACTAAGACATTCTAATTATAAATTACTTCACGATCTTTAAACTGCCCGCACGTTATTGTTACATACGTAATTTAAATTGGGAATACATTTAAATACGTTTATTTGTTATGAACATATCGTATTGTGATTGTAAGCGCTCATTGGTATAGTATCTCTTATGTTAAATCTGTTTAAGTGATGGAGGAGAAATTGCAGTGGTGCGGCCGTCGCACGCATCGGCAGCCGTCATCAGCGCAAGTGTATCTGAAGAAAAGTTCAACGGAAAAACTTTACTGAACATACGATACTTTCGCCGGTGATACCGCAAATGCGATATTAATTACATTACCGCCGGTTGTACTCGTTCGCGTTTACGGTACACCGTTTTGGAGCACACGCGATTGTCCAGATACGCTACTAGTTTACGCTGTGTACGTATTTTATAGCGTATTCACATAATAATATTTATATTACGACAGATATTTATGTCATAGGTCAAGGGTATTGTTCGTACGATGGTATCAAAAATATTGTGTGAAATATAAATAGTTATGTTGGTGAGTTATCACTTAAATTTTTGTTATTGTTATGACTGAAATACAAGTTACGTTCGTTTTAAGAAATTAAATATCACTGGCATTCCCAAGGAGGGTTAGCGTCAGGCAGGCGGCCGGCTGGAAAAACTATTGCCATTACCTTAGCAGTGTGTTTAGCACAGATGAGGACTGACACACTGCGCCAACTCCAAAAAATTATTGGGAAAATGGGCGAGACTAAAAGTTATGTCTGAAACAAAGTCGGTTAGTGCAGCGATGTATTGTGTAAAAGTAAGTGAATCTGAAACGGTACGGGCAGGTAACGTGGTGGCACTTTCACGCTCGACGCGGGCGCGGCGCGGCGGGCGCGGAGCTCTTACGACCTCAGCGAACGAAAGGCGCGGTTGCAAATGCAGGGAAATCACAACGTTTACGTAACTCGTAATAGCCTACTTTGATCGTGGCCGAGCAATAGACGCTTTTGACTGTACTAAGTTACAACAACGCTTTACATTGCACCCGCTTACGTACAATTTATAAGATATTCAAATTAAAACGTCTATATACAAAAGAAAGTCGTGTTAGTAACAAAATTTACAACTCGAGAACGACTGAAACGATTTTCATAATTTTTGTGTTTGTCTTCGTCTGGAATAAGCAATAGGGTATTAAATTTTACTTTATTCCTGCTTAAAAAATCTAAAATCCGTTTGTCCGGGAGACATTAGGGTGGAAAAAATCGTCGGATAGAGTCGTGTTAGGTATAGTTTTCCTTTTCAGAAAAATCTGACGAATAAAAATGCTTTTATAACTTTTTTATAGGACTTACTGTTTTCAAGTTATATTTAAAAAACGCACTTGTCATGTTTTTAACATTTTGTGAGTACATCATTCAAACAGCAAAGAGTATCTATATATTTATTAAAATTTAATTGCAGGAATTATTTATGATTAAAATCTAACGTAATTCAGTTAATACAATTTAGAAAGGAACATTTGGGACATTACCTACCAAGTCTCGTGTATTTTATTGTACTGATATAATCAAAAATGGTTTAATTTTGTATTTATTTTTAATTCCTTAATTTGCCCATTTATTAAGTATTAGACGGAACAAAGTTCGCCGGGGCCACTAGTGTCTTATAAATAAAAGAGTATTATAATATCTAACATCTTGAAAACAGCATATATGTACTGTGAAGTGGTTAAGCTCGAAGTAAACGTAAAGTTTTGATGTAAGCGTAGTTTGTAGTAAAAAAAAAGCTCGATGGCATTATTTCTGGGAAACGAGCAATCTGGTGGACATTAGCGGTTGTTCTACTTAACGCGGGGCCGGTGAGGTTGCTGATGCTCCACCTCCACCTCCTCCTCCGCCGGATAACGGTACGGGCGGCGCCGCGCACGTGAAAATAATTCTTGACGCGATTTTGTAATGAATACCGTTACACTGTTCCGGGCTCAGCCGCGTCCCTATTTCTTGACCGCGCACTCCACATTTATTTTTACACCGCTCCGCCTGACATATTACCGGATGTATCTAATGATCACGGTATGCTCTCGAATCTATACATATTAAATGTATGCTTTGTATTATCAACATAACATCTTTACAAAGCATTGTATTAACCTTTCAGTGTCAGCCGTTTTTTCTCCCAACTACTCTAAAACGCATAGATTTTGATAAAACGTTCTCCGGTAGGGTTAATATTATAAAGAATAATATTTTTGACTTAAAAAAATCCTTGAAGTTTCAATGTCTTTACTAACACTGACATCGTATGTCTCACGGTTAATTTTGAAGTCATTTTCATCTATTATTATTAAAATATTCTTAACCTGCTAAACATCTTAACAACGGAATATTTAAAAGCGAATGTGGTTTCTGCGCTGCTTTGACTTCCAAAGTGAAATATCGGTTGCTCCGCTGTTAGACAGAGAGAGGATTTCCTTTTGGATTTAACAGAAATTTAATAAAGTACTTTTATAGTTTTTTGTAGTACTCTGGGACGACTTTCGCTGAATTATTTGACAAAAGGTAAGTTACAGATGATTGTAGAAAAGGTGAATTAGATTGTGAATAGTAATGTAATTATTGCAGTTGTAGTGTGCCGTTAACGCGTCGTGGTTGTAGGCATTGTTGAATCTGAGTGAGTCAGATAGGCCGGCGATTGGATTGGACAGATTCCGAGTATCGTGCAGGCGAGCTCCGCCGTCACTTGCGTAGAGTAAATCGCTGTAAATTACGTATGACGCCGCCGTCGCACCGCGGTGGGGAATACCACGTCACTTCAGATAATGATTTTCTCGCAAAATCACCGGGGCCGACGTAATTTCCAATATGCAATTACATTTACAGACGCGTTCAGCCGACCACTCAATAACACATCTTCATGAGCAGTTTTTAATTTCATACAATGTCAATACATCTTACAAAATATTCAATAGATCCACATTTCTAAACATTTTATACTTGAGAGTAAGTTGTGACAATTGCGAGTAATACTATAGTACAATCGAAAATGCAGTTACTTGGACAGTTTGTTATTTAGAGTCCAGTAAATAAAGACATTATGTTATCTTATTAACTTGTTTTTAAGTGACGAGCGTCGCCGGCAGTGACGTAAAGTACTCTGCCTATTCGTGCCGGCAGTTATCTGGCGCAAGCGCGCCATCAATGTAAACAAAGTGCGCATTGACCTTTATATACATATTTTTTCACTAATAACAAGTATCACTAGTACAGTAAAAAAATATCGTACAACCGCCAAGTGTTTTTGTAGTTATTTTATTAAATTACAATTATTCCGTCTTGTATAATGGCATATTTACAACGTTGAAATTCTTATTATGTTGTTACATTTGTCATCTAAGAAAAAACCTAAAATTACATAAAATATAAACATTAATAATATTTAATCAGAACAAACTTATGTTTAACAGGTATTTATTAAAGTGAAACGCATGTTAAAATATTTTAAATTGTGAAACTTACATCTACTCGTACATTTATGTAATATATAATGTTTATATATTTTTTATCTGAAACCGAAGAAGGTTGGCGCGACCTAGAGCTCGTTAGTATCTTATCAGATAATGCTAAGTATTTCGTTTCTATTATAATTTCGACGTATAAAGGTGTCACGGCCAGTCGCTTGTTTATCAAAAATCGAAAGTGCTGAATAGCGAGGCGACATGCAGTATTTTGTATTGAAAAAAAATAAAAGTTTAATCGTTATCGAGTATACGGTAGCTTGTGGTGTATTTAGTGCGATTAGGTTAGACCGGACGCGCACCGGCCGGCAGTTTCGTAAGACAAACATGTTTTTAACGTAGAAAGATTTTAAAAATAACATTCGATGACGGTACAGTTTTCTATTTTCGATTATAGCACCGGTTTTCACACGGTGAAATATTTGTTATGCTCATATTATTGTATATATTTTAAAACATGACTATTAAATACTGACAGCATTATATCAATACAAGTAAAAGCTTCTATAGTAAACGTATAAAATAAGGCCTAGACTCTAAAACTTACAGAGTGCGAAGGTTTTCAAACATGGCTGACTAAATCATTGAACAGCGGAATAACAACCGGAACTAATACTATAACATTCTGTTTACGGAAGCGATACTTGTGAGTTTCGCTAATGATAATTCGGTAATTGAAATAGCACAGTAGCCAAAATAATTTCAATTATGAGTATTACCCAACTGAGAAACCAGGTGTATAATTTTTTTTTTACATTTGATGTAGAGATAAGTGAACCTTGGAAATATACACGGATATTTTTTGATGCGATAATATTTAAAATATGAGTGAAAACTGTAAATAGAAGCTAAGTAAAGTTTATGAACTGTATGGGCTTTATGTAGTTAGATTAATAACCGTGCGTAGGCTTAAGCGCAACTGGTTTATTTTAAAAAAAATTATAGTACAATGTATTATATGATTGCGTGTAAATACAGGGGGCAAATCTTAATCCAATTATGTACAGTTGTTTGTGGTAACGGTGCTAGTGCGACCGAATTTCGTGCTCGCGACGGTACGTGGAGCGGGCGGCGAGGACGTGTGCGCATGCGCCGCGTGTCGCGCACACGCAGACCTGGCCTTAACGTCAATTGTAGTTTCTTTATCGCGGTGCAACATCGTGTGACTACCATATATCCGTATATTTTACACATAAAGTTGTGTATGATATAAATTTATGTGTGCACATAGTACTGCAACTGGATTTTATTTGATTTTGCTATACTTGCATAAGGTCAAGGTCCTGCTTACTATTAGAAACACTAGGCTCTCCGCAGTAGGAACTTTACCAAACAAAAGCTGTTTAATTATTCTATCGGCTCTACAAATCAATTTAGACAAGGTTCCTTCTTTCTGTTATTACTTGTAAATCTGTCAAAGTTTTATTTAAACGAATATCCCTCAGAGTGTATTACTTTAGGACATAATGATTTTGTAAAACGATTAACTCGTATTAATAAATAGTGAAACTTATTTGATGAATTTCACATTCATTCACATATTCAAAAACATGGTCAAAGGATCGCGTAGAGCACGCAACGTGTTCTTAACAACCCGTGGCGCATGACGTCGGACATGGATTGTCGTGATACGACAGTTAACTGTTTACCGGTAAACAAGCGTGTTTCGCTCGTGCTGACGTAATACATATAAACAAATCATGTTATTTACCAAGATTTGTAACATGCTATTATAGCTTTGAGACGATTTCCTCGTTGAGGGTGGGGGATTAACCGCAAATCGCGTACATATAAAAAGTGACGGGATAAACCGGAATGACATTACTAAAGGCAATTCATGTAATTGTGAATTTATACGTAAAAATTATCGTTGTCTATGTTTTTCAAACGTAGCAGTAAAACAATATCATTATAGTGCGATAAGTTATCGTTTAGGCACATAAAGCGCCGGCACGTGTGCAAGGGTCAATAGCAACGCCGCTGGTTACACGGGTGTCCTTTGTCTTAATGCAATATGTTGCACCAATGTCAACATGGCAGCCGGCGATAGCTAATCACTATCGGACAATACCGTCGCCGATAAGTTTTGCGAAATCTACTAGCATCTGCGACTCGTTGAAATCTTTTACTTACTTGTCCGTCGACTCCGATTTCG
Source organism: Parides photinus (assembly GCA_018247975.1). Classification (NCBI taxonomy): domain Eukaryota; kingdom Metazoa; phylum Arthropoda; class Insecta; order Lepidoptera; family Papilionidae; genus Parides; species Parides photinus. The sequence goes on from DWHU01000160.1 coordinate 22,069, forward strand.
GTATTCATAAAATGTCATGTATTTCTCTAATGATAAACTAATTTAAACAATATCTTCTGTCACTTGTCCTGACTTGTATAAATCATGTTTAATTAGTAATGTATGTTTATATTTCAAGTGTGTTACTAACCTCAGCGGCGGGAGTGTGAACCTGTACGCGAAGCTCGTCAGTTCCGTAATCGTGGAAGAGCACATCAGCGCGCACCTCGCGCCCGTTGTACGTGAGGAACACCCGCTGACCGGGCTGCAGGCGCACGCCGACCAGCCCGCGGAAGCCGGGCCCGATCAGTTCGGCGTCACGGTACTCGCGACTCACTTTCCCACCGTCGAACCGCACCGTGTACCGAGTGTTCGGCGTCAGGTTTATGCAGTTGTTGTTCTCAGGGAACGGCGCCGGCGTCTTCACCGCCTGAATCATACCCGAATAGTACAGTCCGTCCTCACAGAGCGCCGCGACGCGCGTCCCGATGATGGAGCGCTTCGCGAGCCGTTTTCCCGTCGACATGGTGATAACAGTCTCCCGAGGTACGGGTGCACTCGCACACCACACGCAAACCTCGGTCCGGATGTCCACACTCCAACTTCTCTCACAAGTTCACTCAGAAATTTCAAATTGCCCGGCGTACACGTTTCGCGGGATATCCGTCACAGAATTTTGGAAAACTACGTGAATTCCGACGCGATTCCGTACGCTGGATGCGGTTCGGCTGTTCAGTACGCCGAGGCTGGTAGCGGCTCTTGCGCGGAAACATAATACGAGGGCAAGGTCCTCGAAAATCGGGACAAAGGAAAATCCTTTCGCGGCAACAAAGTTCGCACGCGAGCTCGTTACGAACGACCTCAATAGGCACGGTTCAGACGAGAACTGGCGTGCGTGCGGCGCGACGCCGGCCGGCCGGCGAGCGGGAGCGGCGACCGTCCGTCTCGCTTTTTTGTTTTGATACTCAGCTGTTTTGAGGAAGAGAACGCACGCGGCGCGCCGGGCGCGTGCGAGCGAGAGAGTCGCCCGGCCGGTGCCAGTGCCGGCCGGCCGGCGTGATGGTTCGGGCGGGCTCGTTATTTGGAGCGGGCGGCGAGGACGCCCACGCCCGACATTGGGACGCGGCGGCCTGCACGTGGATCGCGGAGTGGGCAGTGTTAACGGAATTGCACAACGCGACTCGCAGCGGCGCGCCGGTGCCCGCTTGCCGGCTAATTCGTGACACAGTTTCTATTCGGATTCGGGGTCGATTTAAATGTCAAGCAGATGCACCCCACTTATGCAACGCTATTGTCGTGACCTAGTTACCTGTACGCACATATTTGATAATTAGGTCGCAGTCTGACCTCCGCAAATGTTAATCCAAAATTTAAACTAAATAAACAATATTATAATTAAAAGTATCCTAATAAATCCAAATTGAATTGTGATCTGTTTAGTAAAACTATTTGTTGTAAATTTTGGATAGAACGAATATACAGTACATTAGCAAAACATAAATTTTTGACAAAAATATGCGGTTACAGAGCACGTAACCACAAATTTTTGTCATATAATTTATTATAATATACTGGGCTACTAAAATCTTGTCGGTATTATTTTTGATGTAACCAGAAGTAAATCTTAATGTAATATTAATGAAAACTTAGATACACGTTGTGCTTATTTTGATCCACTCCAGCAGTAACTAACATCACATGTAAGAAAATCAATCATACATTATCAGTAGAACTTAGTACGGGATCATTTCTACAAAAATTACAGTAAAGTTGTATATTTTTCTGAGGTATGTGTCGAATAATCAAGTTTCTTCTGCAACAGCTATTTCTATTGGGAGACATTCATGTATAAACTTTATTGTATTTCTGTTGGAAAATTACATAACGAGACTTTACGTGTCATTTTTCATGCTTATGACCTCAATGGGTTGCTTTGAAAGGGACAATAAAACTAAGGTTGCTTAACCTTAGTTTTATTTTATTAGGATGCAAGGGCGTGATCTATACTTTCATAGCAGATAATCTAATACCTGATGGACTGGGCATGCCATAGCTATATTTTATAGAATAAGCCGGTAAAATATTTGCCATTATGTTTAATCATCACCAAGAGAAGCTTTCTTCAATCTGAAGACTGGGGATCAGTACGAAAAGGCCGCTTCAGTCCTCTAACATTCATTTTACTAAAGTAAGTGTTACTAAATAAAGTGTTACTAAATGAAGTATTACACTAGTGTTTAAACCAATTCTTTTCCTTTTCATCGTCACACTACAAAACGAACCCATTAAATGGCACCTAATCAGAATTAAATAATGTTTTTCATTGAAATAATAACTAATGAAACCTGTACTGATTTTGTATGAAATTTTCGTAATTACGAATGGGCAACGACTACGATTGCTTGTTAGTTGCAACACAATGTTAATTGTATTTTAACAACTTACTTAACGATGGTAAAATACAGCTTGCAAAGCAAGTGAATTGCTAAACGACCACAATTCCGCATCCAAGTAACTGGATTTAATAACGTACTCATTTATATTTTTTCAGTAGTAATATTTAAATGTTTTGGTTAAAATTCAGGATTGTACAAAATGGATAAGATAACAAATCGACTTTTACTATTTCTGACGATATTCTAACGCTGATTGGTGATATCAGTTGGAATGTGTCGTTGAAAATTTATAACAAATCATAAAAATTATATAGCTATGTTTTGATTAGCATTGTTTCAGTTTACAATAGCGGCGTTAATTAAAAATTAAGAGAGTATCATATGTTCAAAGATTGTAGATTATGTTCAAAGGTATCAAATGGATTATTGATGGTTAATCTTTGAGAATATTATCTTACAGACGAAGCAAATTGCAAGGATACTTCCGTTCTTTCGTCGTTGTAAAAAGAGTCTTTTCATAATAGTTTAATGATTTAAGTAAAATAATATCACACTGTAACGCTGTTATTTCAATACCGTCTTCCTCAAATGTCCTACATTTATTGTTAATAATATACAAACTTAAGTTGATAATGACCAAATAGTAATTAACACTTACACTAGACTCAACAACTTAAGTGCTTAACACGAAAACCTTAATTATGCGAAAACTCATGTCAAGATATCACGTGTTTAAACATGTCTGTCTGTTAAAGTTTTGTTATTATTTTTGTCTCCTCTCTCATGTGCGTTATCCTTTTGTTCTAATTTTATTTAAATATTTTCCAACATTAGTCCTACTAAAAGAAATCCCATAATGGTATCAGCAGTTTCTACGGATTTTAATACTGTATTTTTATGTTAATAAAATATGTTAATAGACTAATTTGGTCGACCGGTTAACTGTAAGGTCACATGCCATAAATTTGTAGTAAGCTTTGTAAAGTCGTTGTAATTAAAGTTGAGAGTATATTAGTTACATGAAGCCGTGATAGCCTAGTGGTTACCGACCTCGGTCTCCAAATCGGAGGTCGTGGGTTCGAATCCAGGTCCTGCACCAATGACTTTTCTAGTTATGTGCGGTTTAAGAAATTAAATA
>DWHU01000161.1:0-25477 GCA_018247975.1 Parides photinus
GGCATAGTAAGTATAGATATAAAACTATATAATAAAAATAAACAATATATAAATTAAATATAATTGCATAAAAAAATGTAAATGAATGCGTGTTTTTTTTTATATTATATATCCAAAAAAATGTGTGTTACAATTTTTAAAATTTAAATAAATTAATTACTTAAATAAACTTAAAATTTTAACCACTTCCGGAAGGAAGCCAATGTAATTCCTCTACCTAAAAAAAAAAGTCCTTCCAGGTTGACTAATTATTCATCTACTTCTTTACTTCCTTTTCTATTCAAAGTTATTAAACTTAATAATCAACTGAGCCCATATCTCTTGAAACATAATCTTTTTAAATCTCTGCAATTCGGCTTTTAATCTAGTTGTCCACTGACTGCACTTTTAAAAATCACCGACGACTATCACCATAGAATGGAAAATCACGAATGAATAATGGTTGCTTGGCTTCAGTAATGCCTCGACTATTGTAATAACGATTTCACGCAAGGTATTTTACGCAATCATCACATATCTCCGGTTGTCATTGACTGGTTTCCTATTTATTATTTGACAGGCAACAACGTATTCTAAATAATTTCTTTGTTTGATTGTAAATCCTTACTGGCGTGCCTCAAGGCGGCGTGTTGTCTCCAATCTTGTTCGCAATTGTGATTAATTACACACTCATAAAACGTATTTTCCTTACTACATTGTACATTTTTTTTTATTTTATTACTTATTTGTGTTATTGTACAATAAAGTATAATTATTACTACCAACATAGTTATAACATTTGTTTATAAAATATCTACCATAATATGTAATTGTATAATGCCTATCGGATAGTTTTAATTGACAATTAGCTCATTAAAAATTATAATAGATTCATTTATATATTTTCGTAAACAAAATTATGTTTTTAAGATGCTAGTAACATGCGTGAAATCGCAAAATTCAAAAAGGCTTAGGGATTTATTTGAAAAAGGATCAGAGAAGCCATTTCACGCGTGCACGCATTTAATCATTTCGTATCGCGGTTAGTAAAATGTTGTGTTGTAATTTTTCAATTTATATGATTGTTTTTATAAGAAAACAAGGCAAATGGCAAGCGACGATGACATTAGATGATCACCGTCTTTCATGTACAATCTCAAAACCAAAAGAGTTGCTATAGCACTGGCAAACACATGTTAATAAAGGTTAAATAGAAACCGGTTGCCAATTCCTTACAAATTTACAGTAATTAATTATCCTTTGCGACGCGTTCAAAAGTTGTTTATTTATTGCTTAAAATGCTTTCTTTCTAGATTTCTTCCTAAAATTGTTTACTGTCCCATGTATGATATACAATGCTAGGTAACAGAGCTAATAAGAGTGGCGCCAGATTATTAGTGAGAAATACTCCGACATACAAAGACGTAACATCATAAAAGAATACTACACCACGTAACGTACACTAAAGAGAGAACGAGAGAAAAAACGTCACTAACGCGAATAATTAAATTGACCCGAGTCACAAATCATATGAAAAATCCTATTCCCCAGCCTCCGTAATTTCGCACCAAATTATTTTTAATGCTTTAATTTACAGCAAGTCGTAAAATGTCGAAATCGTCTCTTAATTGAACTATTCTAATTATGCTTGTAGGCCTCTTCTAAATATGGTTTATAATTACATTATAATAAATATTATTAATTAAAACACTGAATAATAAATATAAATAAATACTCCGGGTATAAGTAAATACTCCGTAATAGGTCTCTGCCGTTTCTGCCGCTGAACAGCAGTGTGCAAACATTAGTCCACTTCAAATCGGAACACGTATTCCGGATTGTAGGACGTTGTAGCCAGTGAAATTACTGGAGGTAAAAAGACTTAATACCTTATGACTCAAGGCGACTATAACGTGGTGTTGTGTACAATAAACTAACTACTACCACCTTATTACAAGCAGACGTAATTTTTACCATCAGGTGAACGCCTCACGCGTCTCGTCAATTCATTAAATAGAAAAGTAAATAAATACTATATCACAAATCTATTCTTTATCTTCTTAGCATTTTTGAATCTTGCTGACGGGGTTTGCTCTTCTACTTAATTTTTTACTATCTACTGAATGTTCCCACTGTTGGGACACGGGGCCTTTTCTCTTAATGTAGAAAGTTTTGGCCAATAATTTTTTTTAAATTTCCTTTTCATAAAGAATTAAAAAAATATTTTGTTTATAACATTGTTAGGTGTAAATTTAAAGTGCCGTGAAATTAAAATTTAAATAAAAAGCAAAAGGAATTAAAAGAGAGATGCTAAACATCTGATACTCAACGAAGGTCGAGTAGGTAAAGTAAAATGAAGGGTCGACTAGTGATTCGGCTGAGGGTGCTCTTACTTCCCCCAGCTTCACGAACCATTGCCTGAATGTAACAGACATTGTATTGGATCGTACACATTATGTCACATTTATAATATTTCGTTAGTCTTTATATTTTTACAGCCACTTTAACTTACCACCAGCTTCAGATTTTGTGGTTATTATAATTAACTGATCTGTCCGTTTAAATACGGAAGTTATTTAAGTAAGGAGAACTGTCTCGTCCAATTCTACAGTCAAACATGTATAAACAATTCTTGTTAAAGTTTGACGATCATGATGTTTCGGTCATCTTACATATTATATGACAATTTTTCACTTGTATCTTCTAAATACATAAATACAATATTAGCATATACACTTCAATGGCCTCTATAGTATATTTTATTCCGTGAAATTTAATCTAGTAAGAATTTACTAAATTGCAAAGTCAACTGGAGAAAATCAATTTCTTAAAAAGGTTTTTAAACATTTTCGAAGATATTCCGTAACGCCGTTTGTTTTTAAACAGTTAAAGAAACGATTTTTGAAAAGTTGTGGTGAGTGTACTAGTATGAACTCTCACTGCTACTGCAGAATACTAATAGCGCTTGAGTCACTAACCCTTGACCGCCTTACTAAGTTAGTAAGAAAATATATTTTGACATAATGACCAGATTGCCCATGAATAGGGACTCAAAGAAAAGGAGCTGCAAATTAAAAAAAATTAATGTGTATAAATATAAATCCACATGTAGTTTTTTCAGCAAAAAGTAATATAAAATATGCAGTGATGACCTCACCTGACATGGATATAACTTCAGATCATCTATTAGAAAACGAACACGATCATTAAACACACGTTATTATTATTATGCAGTATTTGTTTACATGCTTATGTATTTGTCAGAGTCATGGCGGTATTAACACAAGAATCCATAGTAAATTACACTTTAAACTACAGAAGTACGTTTTACTTACATTCAAGCAGCGACACGACTGCACTGGTCGAACGGTGGAATAACGATTCCCGGTTCATTTATTTATTCATTTTCTTTTGGTTATTGATATCCACTCGTTCTCCTGTAAAAAGGTATAAATAGAAGCGTCATCAGGGGAAGGCCAGGCAGGGACGGTGCCTGGTCTAATAGCTCCCTTTTATGTAGTATGTATTCGAGGGCTTCCTCAGCAACCTCAGCTCGGGCCGCTCTTTATTTTGTTTATTATTCACCGGGTTCAGGCGCCGTCGAGCTCTTTTGACTCTTCGACGTTCGCTCCATGGAGTGACTACACTGAAGAGCCCTCGAGACGGGACCTCGACTTGGACTGTCACTCAGTGCGCGCTTAGCATTCCGAATCAAGGGTGCCCGAAACTGCCGGACCTGATCGAACTCTACTACCACTTCGAATGACGTTATCGCTGGCAGAGGAAGTGGCAGCGGAAACTCCATTAACGCTGCTTTCTCATGATTATCGGGGTAATAATAATTAACTAAATTACGTTGGACTATAATCATAAATATTTTCTACAATTTTTTTTTAGTCTCCCATTTTTTTTAATAATTTTTTTGGGGTTGGCGCAGTGTGTCAGTTCTCATCTGTGCTAAACTCACTGCTAAGATTTTACCAATGGTCTTTACATTCGGCCGCCTGCTTGACGCTAACCCTCCTAGGCAATGCCACCGATATTTAATTTCTTACACCGCAAGTTACTCGGAAAAGTCATTGGTGCGCCTGGATTCGAACCCGCGACCTTCAAACCGGAGGCCGAGGTCGGTAACCACTCGGCTAAAACGGAAATTTAATTTTAATAAATATATAGGTACTCTTTGCTATTTGAATGATGTAGTCACAACAAAATGTCAAAAAAATGTTAAAAACGTTTTTTAATTATAACTCAACATCAGTGGTTCCAACCGAAAAATGTAATAAAAGCATTTTTGTCTGTCTGATTTTTTTGAAAAAAAAAAACGATACCGGATACGACTCGGTCCGACGACTTTTTCAGCCCAAATGTCTCCCTGGACAAAAACGGATTTTGGATTTTTTTAGCCGATAAAGCAAAATTTATATCTTATTTCCGACGAAGGCAAAATCAAAACGACTAAAATCATTAAAATCGGTTCAGCCGTTCTCGAGTTATAAGTGATGTAACTAACACGACTTTCTTTTATATATGTAGATTATCACACACATCATACATATCATATAATGTGACATCAAAAGCGATATAAACATTATAATCAATATTGACTTATGCACATTATTTTTTAGTTTATGCATTCTGCATTAAACTGTGCAAAAGCAAAACGCAAAATTCGTGTTTTATTTTATACGCAGTCGCAGTCACAGCCCTAATTTTTGACAATTCGCAGCTGTATGAATGCCGTAAGACTAAGATTCGTTTATAGATTTTGTGTCGTAGCTGCATAATTACTCAGAATTAACAATTATTTTGCCTGTAAATACAAATAAACTCCGAATAAAACGTCAAACTTACCGCAAAGAGCACGATTTACAACATGATCAAGGTAAAAACGTTTGCTATTCACGCAATCTCCAGATTGTACAACAAACCTTTTTTAATGATTAGTGTAATCGATTTTTCAAATAACAGTAAAATATGTAATCCTAAAACGTTACTGCAAATTTATCTTGCGTTTAAATAGTTGATTTTTTTTATTACAAACCTTATTGCTGTAGTTTTGTAACACCTTCATTAATATGTTTTTAAAGGTTACATTTTATCATCTCTTTCTGAAAACACCTCTTCTGAATATTATAAATCAATTATCCTATAACCGATATGCATTCCTTAATTCAGTTATTACGAATATTGAAAAAACAACAAAGTAATAACTGTTAGCATACCAACAACTTGTTTTCCTTTTCAAATGTTTTCATGTACTCATAATTCTGTTATCATATTTTAACAGGTTAATTAAAAATCGTACTTTATTTTACTCTTCTTCAAACATTTGAACATTATTTGTTATCTAATAAGAGTAAAACTTCTTTTTTGCCTGTAACAAATTATAGTGACATGTTTTATGACTTTAAAAAGTTTAGTATTATAACATGTTGAAAAGGTATGTAATGTTTTTGATCAGTGATGGATCCTGGAATTGATAGTGAATGGCTTGGATATAAAAATGATAGTATAGAAGAAGTGCCAAATCAGGGTAATGTAGCTCGTAGTTGGCAGTGGAGAGAAAGGGGAATAGAGCCTCCAAATTATCCTAGTAATAGAAAAGTACTGGAAAATGCAGCTGAAGATATTCTTGTGCAAAAACCTCTTAAAATTAGAGTAAGTAAATTTTTTACATACTTTTAACAGAGTTTGGTATAAAATTATAATGTAAGAATTTTTTTTTCTTTGTACCCATGCAATCTAAAAATGTTATGTTTTAAAATCTGTTGTTAACAATGTAGTCTAAAAGAAAATCTACTGCTACATGTTATTCTAATTAAAAAAAAAATATGAAATCAGTCTTATTATTTTTGTCAATGTAAAGTTATAAAAACAAAATCATCACCATTCCTTACCTTGTAAAGAGGATTTGAAATTGGCTTAATTTACTTTCGGGGTATGAGGAAGGATTGAATCAAGCACATTTGAAATTAAAATTGTATTATTGTGACAACATATATCCTCTGTAAGACATAATTGTGTCTCCATTCTGATCAGTCCTTGTTAAAGTACATAAAGGAAGAAATGTTGTTTATCAGAACTTTCTTTCTATTAGAAATTCCTTAACATGTTTATACTACTTTGGAGACCACCTAAATAAAGTACAAATTCATTGACATTGATTTTTATTACAGTGCTGTGATCTACCAGGCTATCCAAGATCAACGTTTTTGATGGTCTTTAGTCCTGATGGGTAAGTTCAAAATATGTACAGTATTTTAATATTATATTTAATTTACTGATGAACAGGTCCTAATTGTAGGTGTTACTAACATACAGAAATACCAAACACTGAGAAGCAGCTACATCTCTGAATGTAGTTACTCCTAGTAAAACCTCAATCATTTTATTTAGTTTTATCACATAAACCATTACCAGTTCATGCAAATAATTAAAATCTTAAATAAATGAGTAAGGGCTCCAGCAGATTTTAAGCTAATTTGAATAGCTTTTTGAAAATACATGTATAAATACATCTTATTGGAAGAGAGACTGTCATAAAAATAAAACTTGTAATAATTTTTTTCCATAACCTAGTTAAAAAAATCATTATAATAATTTTGATAATAAATAATGAATCCCCATTTAAAAACATGTGTATATTTTTTCTTTTATAAATATTGAATAACTCGGGCAATAGTCAAGTTTTAAGCATTATCTTTCAATAAAATTGTAATTTTCTATTTTTATAGGAGGTTATTGGAACCTTTTTTCGCCTAATTTGTTTGTATTATGTGGGCTAAACTGTATAAGTTAGGGCTACTTAAATTATAATTAATTAATGAACAGTTTGCGTGTCACAACTGCTGGTATTCTTTTGTACTTTAGGACACAGATATTGCTTAATGAGATCTTGCTCTGCTATGGTTCTTCTGTGGTTATTTTTGTTACTTTGAGTGGGCTAGATATCAGCTATCATTTTAGTGAGTCATTAAAAACATAAGGTCTTTGTTGAATTAAAACTATATTTTGTTTCAGAACTAAAGTTGCATCTACACATGGAAATCACAATATTTATGTATCAGAATTAGCAAGTGGAAAGCATGTGCGAATACTTAAAGGTCATCCACGCACTCCATGGTGTATAGCATTTCATCCATCTCATCCACAGTTAATAGGTAGTGGATGTCTTGGTGGGCAAGTTAGAGTTTGGGATATCTCCAGTGTAAGAATTCTATGTTAATGCTCTTATATGATACCAGTACCAATTTGCAACTAACCCAATATTTTAGTTCAGTGTTTTACTGAGTTTACGGAGTTTTATTTTCGTGTTGTCAAACACATGTAAATTTATGGTATATTTATTTATTAAGAAACTAACGGGCATTATTTATCAAATTCTTATAGTATTCAAAGATTATGTACTATGTACATACATGTACTACTACTTCTAGTTCAGCCCCTGACTGTGTCTATTCTGTAAAGAGGCGTGGAATCATTACTATCTTTTACATTGCATTTTATGTTATTTAATGCTGTGGTCTTAGAAGAGTTTTCATAAAAACCTTATTTTTTGCAATAGGGTGGAAGTGAAGTGTGGAATGTGCGTAATGAAACTGTCATAGCCTCAATAGCCTTTCATCCTCGGGAGCAGCTGTTGGTAATAGCCACCTACAATGAACTGTATTTTTGGGATTGGAATCAATCTGCACCTTTTACTAAGGTCACTACAAATAATGTTAATGAAAAAGTCAGGTATGTATAATTTTGCGTTGTTAATGCAATTTTTTTTGTATAATGTGCAATCTTCTCGACTTGTTTCTAACTTTTACTATGAAATAATTCAACATCATTCATCAATCAATCATTGTCGTTTGTTTATCAGATATGTGGCATTCGATGCTTTGGGATACAAGTTAATCACAGGAATTTCACTATGTGCTACTCCAAACTCAGCCAATGCTACAATGGTGCAGCAAAACACTCCGAATCCTTCGAATACTGTAAATGCTATCAGAAGAGATGACTCTGCTGACGACAATAACAGTGCAGGCCGACCAACACAAGATAACTCAGGCTCTGCACAAGAAATGATTGTAAATTCATACCAAAATTTGGTCCAGCGTTACGATAGCTTAGTTAGGAATTACCAAAGGTTATACATGGTCAGGCATAGACTTACTAATACACCACCTCCGCCGCCAAATACGGTAATTTTTTTTTTTCATTAAATATTTCCGACTATTGATTGGTAACAATTTTCAATTCATTTGTAGTAATATTAGTCTCAAAGATTTTTATAGAATTAGAAGAAAAAGAATTAAAAACACAATTGAGTTCCATTATATCACGAGGTTTCTGTTCTCATAATTTTCTTTAAAGTAATACAACATTTTAAAGCCTGTCAATGGTTATCTAAATATCTGTTTGAATAACAAATATTACGAAGCTTGTTTTTAAAATAACAAGAAACTGTAGTATGCAATATAACAGTATTGACATTTGAAAATTGCCATGGAAGTGATGGAAAACGTAGCGATGAAAGCGATATATTCCAAATACAACAGGTTTTGTGTATATGAGACATCCTCCAACCCGCACCTGGCAAGCGTGTTACACAAAAATCTAAAACTGTCTAATTGTGCGAAAAGGTCTTGAGTCCCAGTGGTGGGAACATAAAGTGGGCCGTTAAAAGATGTATAAGGAATATGTGTTAGATAGGTTGCACATAGTGGTTTGTTTTGAAGACGTGAAACAGAGAAAACTTCGTAAAAACACCTGCTTCTGGGTAATGTAAGATATCTGCCCACTGAACCCCATCAGTTTTTCACACTTACTACATTGAGAGAAGTCCATAGATCTTCTTCGGATCATACTGGAACCACCCTGGATTACCTAAATACATTCCAGGGAGGGACACTGTCCTGGAAGCCTTGTCATACCCAACACAAATCCTTATAGTCGTCATATGCGACTACGAAATAAATACCTGTTTTTAGATAACATCATAGTCTAATGTTACAAGGGCCGTCACCTAGAGCTTTTTGCTTACCTTAAGGGGAATGTTTCATCGCTTATATAAAAGTCGATTACTAATGTTAATATTATCAGGTTAAATGACTTATAGATCGACCGTGGCACCGATCCCATGGAGACTGACACCACACCGGCTGGTGTTACGCGTACCGCTCGCCCAACAACTTCGAATGGACAACAAAATGATGGTAATGGTTAGCTAACAATTTTGAATACGAGTTTTGGGATTAATTTTGCAGTAATTTACAGGGAATCATATAATAATTAATAATAATAATTTCAAAAGAAAGAATTATTGCCCTCTGGTTTCTGTTTTTGAATTATTTCGATAAAATGTTACAATTATTTATAATTTTTTGAGCACGTTTCGATATAAAGTCTTAAAAATATGTGCATACAATTTTATTGAAAAAGCGGTAAATCTTGTGTAAGTTCTACGTGTACTTACATTAGTTTTTTTTTTTAATGTATGAATACTTTTTATTTAAATAGTCTTTACAACTTCAGTGTATAAAAATAAATATAAAACTCATAACATTTCGCGCAGCGGAAAATCCTGTGCCTAGTACATCTCGGTCACAAGATGGTGCTAGTAATAGCGATAGCGGGGGAAATAGAAGTCGCCTGTTTAATCTTGATGTTCTGTCTTTGGGGAATACCCCAAACAGGTAATCTTTATATTTCGATTAACTATTTCTGTTTTTTTTATAACAAATTTCACCTATTTAATATTCTTTGGTTCTTTTTATTTTCTAGCGATCAAGTTACGCCTCGAGTAGAGCAGACGATATTCGGTTCGAGAGCATCGGCTTTTCAGCCTTTGAATGATTATACTGAACGATCTTTTCGAACGGTAGATCAAAATGAACGTTTGACAAGATTATTGCCGAACCTGTTCTCGTCTACTAACAACATGGATAGATCGGCTCGGAGGGATTTACATCGTACGGAAAATTCATCAAATTCTTCTCGCACAAGTATATTCACATCAACCAGGCCCGAAATATTATTAAATACACACAATTTTCAACGTAGATCCCACCGAAGTTCGTCGTCACTACCTTCTACAAGTTATTTGCGAAGGGAAATGCCTATCACACTAGAAGCGTTGACTCCTATCACTGGTTGGCCACCACCGTCACGTTCAAATACCAGTTCAAGTAGTTGTCAAAGACCAAGAATGACGAATTCATCCACGCAAATGAGTCCTATATCTGCACCAGCAGAAGCGCGGACAATAAATGAGAGTTTAGATTTAATACGAGATATTCTTAGAGACTCAGGCACAAGGCTTTTGAATCTTATCACAAACATGTCTATTGCGACATTGGCTAACATGGAAAGAAATAATCCTCAACGTGGTGTGGATGATCCCGCGCATTCCAATGAAATAAATGAAATAAGGTCGCGTGTTCGGCTTTTTGCTGCTCAAGTTCCGAGAGATTTACATTTGTCATCAACTTCCGATTCTGATAGCGACCAATCTGTGGAACTCAATATATTGAGAACACCAAATCCTAATTTAAGAGAAAATGAAAATAGGAACTCAATCACACCGCCAATTACTAATAATGACAGACCACAGCATGCTACTACTGACAGAATGACATTCGAGTTAAACGAGAATATCGCTAACGAATCTGGGACGAATGGAATTAACGTATCAGCAAGTAGCAGTAGATTTCATGTTCGCACACAAAGAAACGCTACAAGCGAGGGCCCGACCACATCGAGAAAAGAGCGTTCTGGAACAACTGACAACTGCAATCAGAGTTCTACATTTCGACACAATGTATCCTCCACCGGCAGAGATACATCTCGAACTCGGTGTAATTCAGTCCCACCCCGCGAAATTTATAAAAAAGTAAAGGCTGCTGTAAACGCTCTTCAAAGACATACGTTAATATTGACAAACTTGTGGCTACATGGCCATCGTACTACAATGGTCCAATTACGTAACATGTGGGATAATTTACGAAGACGGGTTTTGATGCTACAAAGACAAACTGGTCATCAAGATGTACCGAGTCAATACACGCGATCTCTTTTAGAGAGATGTATGTTGCTTACTCAAGTATCTGAAAATTTACGAGGATCTAACAGGAACTCTAGTAGACAGAGGGTGGAAAACAATGTAATGGATAACAGAAACCAAAATCCGCGAGAAATAAATCAAAATGAACAAAATTCAGCAACACAAACTGATAGAAACATGGGACAATCGCCAACGTCAATGCGTTCATCACAGCGAAGATCTCCCTCTACGCGTTCTTTACCACACTTTAGACGAAGAATTCAATCAACTCATAGATGTCCAGTTGAAGAAGAACTTCGACGAAGAGCTCTATCAGCTCAGAGATGGACAGTTGAAGACGAGCTACGACGAAGAGTTCACTCAACTTATAGATGGACAGTTGAAGATGAGCTACGACGAAGAATTCACTCAACTCATAGATTGACAGCTGAAGATGAACTACGACGAAGAATTCGTAATCCAGTAATAAATCGTCTGACACAAAGATATGCAAACAGACCTAGCCGGGATTTCGCTAGAGCTTTAGAAATTAGTGCAACAAGACACGAAATTCGCATGAGGGCTATGCAAGTGTTGTCAGTAATGTTTAATATGATGATGATGTGTTTAGAAGAGCGTGGGTTAAGCCATGTCATCATTAATATGTTAAGAACTTTGAAAAAGGCCTTAGCCTTGACTTGTTTGATGTTAATGTCTAACAGAAACAATTCTAGAACGGATAATAGCATATCGCAACAGACAAGTCGTATGGAAGCTCTTAATGTTGTACGAATTGAACACATCGACCACGCAGGACCTATCAATGTTGATGAACCAGATGAATCCTCTCATGCGGTAACTAGTGGGTCTGAGGAAGATCCTCTTCGAAATGTTTATGTAGTAACACAAGGGCCATCACAAAGATCAACAACCACAAAAAGCGAACACACGACTGCATCACAAACAACAGATGATTCCATTCAAGGTTATTCCTCACGATTCACATCCATTCATGAAAATTCACATCCTCTTGGCGCCTCTTCGCAAAGATGGAGTAATCGCCTTGCAGTGCAAATTGCTGCAGCAAACAGAAACAACTCGGTTACTGCCAATAACCGACGAAAAATATATTTAGAACGCAAACGTCAAAAAGCGTTACATAGGACAAATCCTATAGCACACCCACTCCTAAAGAAAAGACTCCTTCCGCCGGTCTCAAATCACAGGATACCTGTGCTACGATCAATGCCTCGAATTCCTGTCACACCTAAAGTTTCATATCCACCAAATGAATTATTAAATTCAGAACCTGTCGCTGGCCCATCAAGCTTAGCTCCTGGTGCGGAAGCAACAAACCAAGATTCTCCGAGAAGTGACTTACCAAACGATTTGGAACAAAGAGTAAATCTAATCAGGTTGGCACATTTGCAAGCAGTGAGAATGCGTAATGCAGCACGATATAGGCGTTTCGAGACGATTAGACTTTATACTCCCTCGTCCGTTCGTGAGATGTTTGGTTTACAGTCAAGCAATCCGGAAAATCGGTCGCGCAACCAACCTCCACAACAAAATGCATCGGATGGAAATAATCGTCCATACTTACCGCCTGTCTTTACATTCCGGGCGGAATCAAATGAAGTGCCGAGTGATGAGTCCAACCAGTTCCATACTGTTTCAAACAATGCACCAATGCCTCTCGTGCAAATCAACGAACTTCCAGTTACATTTGAGCCATCACCTACTCAGCAAAGACTGCCAAGAATTCACGAATACTTACAACCTATTATTCTTGCACAGGTAAGAAAAATACAGGTATCATAATTTCTGGTATGTACTATAAAAATGCTTTTTTGTATATTAAGAAACAGCAAATGGTTAAAGTGAGTTTGTAATATTTTTTACTATTTAAGTAAAAAACTAAATTCACGGGTTGTTAAAATATTTCTTTAAGCCATTTAAAATTTCCTTATGATCAATGAAAGATTAAAAATAAATCATAACTATAGTTAAAGCATAAAAATAGTTAAAGCCGTGATAGCCAAGTGGCTTGGGACATCGGCTTCCGATTCGGAGGTCGCGGGATCTAATCCGGCGCACACCGGTGACTTTTCTGAGTTATATGGGCTTTAAGAAATTAAAAATCACTGGCGTTATCCGCCAACCCGCACTTGGCCGCCGTGGTAGATTAAGTCCAAATACTCTCTCATTATGAGAGAAGGCCGAGTCTCAGTAGTGGGAACATAAAGAAGGCTGAAATAAAATTAAAAAATAAAGTTAAACGACCAATACATCTATTCTAATTAATTTTCAGAATGCAATGGTGGTAGAAGAAGACTTGAATGTTGGAAATGGCGGTGGTGGGGGTGGCGGTAGTGGCAATGGCGGTGGAGACATTGGCGGAAGATACTTGGGCGCTCGCAGAATGGGCGGCATGGCTGGGTTGCTAGACGCCGGTATCATATCTGAAGCGATGCCCGCACCCTCGCATCGCGTGCAAGCATGGGACTTCACTTCCGGGGCTACTCCTGAAATTGGAGATAGTATGTTCAATTTATTTAATTTCTATCCTAAGAAACTTATTTAGTACACTTTTCTTCAAAAGATATAAATTTAGGTCTTTACCTGTGAAATTTCCGTACCAGCCATTTGAAATAAAATATTATTTTTTGGCTGCTGATTCTAATTTAAAATAAAAATTATCTTAAAAACATGAAATCCTTTTTTCTAAAATCGTCATTTCTTTAAAAGTTAGCGTCTTGATTTCATCTCATTCTAACATTTTTCGTTATCATGGATACCTTAAAAATTGGTCTAATTATGGAGTACGAGTACCGTCCTGGCAACAAAGCAGCATAAGTGGCACACAACATCTACGACGTTTACGGAGCGAACTAACGAACGAACCACTCGTTATTGGTTTGCTCGCTTCCGTTCTGGAAATTATGACTTGAAAAATGAACTCCGAGCTCGTCCGAAAACTGGAAATTTGAACCGCATTGTTACTAGTGGACGAGAAATGGATCTTGTTCGACAATCGTATGCGCTCAGCAAATTGGTTGGACCCTGGTTCAGCGCCCAAATAGTGCCCTAAACGAAAACGTACCTCTAGAAAAATAATGGTCAATGTTTGGTGGTCTAATGCCGGTAAAATTCGACACAGCTCTTTACCGAACGGGACGAGCGTTACTGCAGATGTGTAATGTGAAGAACTGAATAAAATGATGGAGAAGCTCGCACGTCTCCAATCAGCTTTGGTCAAACGTTAGCTCCACCGTGTCTGCACGAAAACGCGCGACCTCATACTGCACAGCAAACGGTCTCCAAGCTACAAGAGCTGAGGTTGGAAGTTTCCGAATTCCGTCGTACTCACCAGACCTTGTGCCTACAGGCTTCTTTTTTTCAGAATTTGGATAATTTCTTGGCGGGAAAAAATTTCAATACCCGAGAGGCAGTACAAAATGCCATTGAAAAATGTGTTGCCTCCTGTCCAGCTGATTTCTTCAAGAGGGCATCAATATGCCACCAATGCGTTGGTTGAAAGATGCATTGATTGCATTGGTGATTACTTTGATTAATAGAAACAAAAAATATAGAAGAAAATACGCCTACTTTAATTCATAAAAAACGGCCATTTTTTAGGTAAAGACCTATTACATCATTTTGCAATTATCGTCTATTTGACATTAATAATTTTTTATTCAGGTGCTAAGAATATTGTGGTTCAAAGATGTAGAATCCACAATGACGCCAGCATAGATATATCAAAAGATGGAAGACTCCTGGTAGCATTATTACCCGTGCCTCGACTCCGGAATACAAATCATTGGTTAGGTCAGTAACGTAATAATTTATTTTGTTTTATTATCACATGATATCATAAGTCTAACAGAGATGCCTACTGATAAGTATATCACTTTTAAGCTGATGTCACAAATCAATCAATAATTTTAGCGTTGTTTATATTCCATGATTTTATTGACTACATTTTCAAATTGTCCTAATTTATGATAGTGTAATTCTTCAAAGTCTTTGAATGAATTTTTTTTTATTTACGCCACACTCGAAATCGCCGCTTTGAACATGATAACAAATTTTTAATACTAATTTAGATACTGCCGACAGTAAGATTACGGATAATTATACATTACCTATTTTTGAAAAACGACTAATAGTTTATCAACACTGAAGGAGCAGCTAGTACCAAGAATTTCTATTTTCTTTTTGTTTACAGGCGTGTATTCACTAGAGTGGTCGCGTCTGGGCCACTGCTTACACACTGCGGTGCTGGAACAGAGCGCCGTATCAGTTGCACTGTCTCCTACTGCGCGCCACTTAGCTGTTGGATTGGGTTCGCGTCGTTTCACAACCACACCACATTCAAGGAATAATGTCTTTGCACTGCTATACCGCCTTGAGCCATTAGGTTAGTTAAAAAAACTGTCGTTAATCAATTGTCCACAAAAAAAAATCTTTACCTTTAACTATAACAGGCTACAGAGAAATAATAGCGCTAAGCTTTAGAAATTACCAAGCACAAAAAATGTTCTTTAAAAATTATCTTTCTTTAAAATATATTTAGTTATAATAAAAAGCTATGTTCTATGAGAGATAATGTAATATATCAAATACACTTGTCCATGTGTCCATAATCGCAGATACATTATTATAAGCTACAAGCTGCGTGGTGATCCAAGTAGCATCTCATCGAGTCGCATATAAGAATATTGTTTGCTAAGAAATTATTAACCACCATTAACATTTTTGTACATCAGGATGGTAAATGATTAAAAAAACTGTCCACAAACTAGTACATGCTCAGTATCGCAGCAGTCAACCATAGCCAATGTTTCATTTTCATGTTCGCGACACGTGATTGGTTTCGATGCTGATTTTCCAACCCGCCTTACTAGTCAACCTTCCAACCATCCTCATGTTGTAAATTTTCATCTCTGTCAAAATATGAGCGCTGGAATATTCTGGGCTAGCAAGTCGTTTTTAGTCAATGTCATATAATAATATTTTTCTTTATTTGTTTTTGATTTATTGTTTATTTCTTTGTTTTTACAGAAAACACAAGCAGGACAGGTTTATCGCCAATCAAAGAATTAGAGCAAAACTGGGAGCACGGTTTCACGAGCCTAAATTGTCTACGTTGGGCCCCACAACCAGGTCAGGGGCTTGTCTACGCCAACAACACAGGCCAACTAATTATCATGAGCTAAGTAGCTTGACATAAAAAAGATCTAAATTGTTTATACATTTTATTAAGTGCAACAGCTACTTTCAAACATCTGAAACGATATGTATGATCAAGATATAATGGAATTACAAATATTAAAGACTTGTGTTTGAACTTGCCACATAAAATGACAGGGCATGACAATTTCGATGCTTATAATGCCAATTGTACTAATCAAATTATTTTTTTTTTATATTATTTAAGCAAACAAACACGTGCTGTACAAAGGTTAATAACAACAAAATTTTTCGTCTTAAAATTAATAAATAGACAATACGTCATCGTTCAAAATATCGTAAATATGTGAACTGAGACGTTTACAAATACATTTCAATGTTTTAAATTATAGTTAGTGCATAGTTAACTAAATAGTTTAGATTGATGTATTTCATGAAAATTAAAATTATGATCTACCTGATCTCTTAACTTGTGTAAACTCGGTTAGTTACGAAATCTCTGGTGTATAAATGAAATAATGTGTTATATGTACAAGACTTTAACGTTAGCTGTTGAAGTCCTTATACATTATAATTCTTCTCATCTTTTTAACAAATTTATGTAGTCAAGTAAGTACTTATTCATGTTGCATTGTATCATAAATATTCCATCTAGACACGGAAAATTATATGCACTGTATTCTTCCGAAGTCATGCATAAAATAACATTTAAATCTAAGGGTCCATAAAACATACATGAGCATCTCATTAATTGGCACCTTAGAACACACTGTCAAAGAGAACAATTCATTTATTTTCACTTAATGATTGATAATTTTTTTTAACGTTTTTTACAATAGGTCCGCAAGTTTGTTGTGAATCTCAGTTTTTATGTAATGGATAGTATACAACTTATCTACACCATGCCCCACATCAGCTACATTATGTTTGATTTCCTTACATGAGTGAATATGTGCAAGTAATTTTTCGATGCTTGCGTTTTTAGTTACGTTTATTTTAGTTCTTCCATTTTATGATATTAATAAAATAAAAGGAAAAAAACTTTTTTTAAATATTTATTTCAAGGATAGTAAAAAGTACATAGTGATATTTTGTTCCTTTAACTCTTTTTATTTGTTATTTCACCCACTAATTTATATTTTAAGATTACTAAGAAAAATAATCTACATTATGTTCATATTTATTGAAAATGGTAAATAAAGCTAAGATTTTTTTAAACCTTCTGAAGAGGGATATGCTAAATAACGATATAACTTACTACAGTAATACTTATTGGCTTATAAATTTTATATAATCAAATAAATTACTAACATTACTTTAATTTGTTATTTAATTGTGAATTCACAAATCTCTGTGTTCATAATACTTTCTGAACGATGTTAAGATTTTTTTTGTGTTACGAGGAAGAGAGCTGCACCATTAGTTACCGCCAGCTTTTAGGTAAGTATTTAAAACAAACGAAATAACCTAATCACCATTTTAATGCAACTAAATCATTTAACTAAACGTTTTCTTTATCATAACTAGTAAACTTATTGTGTGTAGGACAAAATCACTTCCTAGTATTTCTATTATCCAATTTATCAAGTTTCAATTTTGTCTTTCAGTTTTACGGTTATATTCAAGTTGTTCTCTTGATTCTTGATCAATCTAATGCAATGGATAAGTAATTGTAAAAAATATTATTTCACATTTAGATATCCTTTTTGTTACTATACATTGTAAAATAAAATACAGTGTGATAATTTCAACAAGTCAGAGTAAGAATACAGCTGAAATATAATCGTATGATAATATTTTTTTTCTTTATTCGTCGAAACGTGCGAGACATTTATCTGATGGTAATTGATGCTAATGGTCATTATTCCTATAACAATGTAGCATTAGTTAGGATGGTCTACTCCAACCGTAGTGTTAGGTGTCGTTAATCTAGTAATTTCACTAGCTACAACGTCCTTCAAACCAGAACTCAGTAACGTTTGCACAATATCGTATGGCGGCAGAAATAGAAACTGCATTGGTACCAATAATTTCGAATATCTGTTACTTTCCTCACTGAACTTGTATCGGTTGATGCTTAACTGTTTATTTGTACAAATTACTTTCTAAATTATCAATGTTACTATATTTTTTTAAAAGGATTATTTGTTGCATTAATCATCAAAACTGGGCATTTTGTTAAGGATTCTTTTCCTTTGCATAAATAAATAATATATAAATCTGCCTTACAGCCTTTTTTATAAAAAATACAATTTATGAATATAGCTTTAAAAGGCTACTCTTAAAAAGATAGCAATTTACAAAAAATAATACAAATTTAGCTAAATGTTATCTTTATATCAACGACTTATATTACTTCAAAAACGATTTTTGGGAGCCCGTCGTTGTTCGTTGTTTACCAACCACACTTCACGAAGATCCTTCTAAGAATTGCTACAATAAATTTTGTTGTTTAGGAAACTGTGAAACATGCATAAACTATCAAAACTATCATGTTATGTTTTACATGGTAATTGAGAGTAGTTGAGTTTATAGAACACAATGAAATTGTTTATTTTATATTAAGTGATGAGCATCTCTATTTAATTTATAATATTTTTTTTTTAAATATTTATGATTGAATTATTATTTTTGTTATAACTCCAGAGCACAATCGCCAACTAAAGAATTTTGAAACCCTCAGCAAAAATGGCCCAAAAACCTGTCTTGTTGAAATTTTGCTATTTTCTTTTGTTATGTGAATTTTTATATTTATCAAGACTTTCAACATACATTAAGTCTCGTTACTTGTGGTTGAACAGTGTCTACTATAAAGAGCTTAGAAAAGTTTGAAACTGCGTCGTTCTATGTAATTAAATCCACAAATACTCCACTATATGTAGTACATACAATAAACCGCTTTTTAAAATAGGTGCTATCATTGCAAGAATATTATTATTTGTAGTTTTCAATGTCGTTACAAAAATGTTAAAATCTGATTATCTGAAATCCTTTTCCAAGCTATAGCTAATATAGCCCCCTTATAAAAAGGTTTTGACCGATAAATCAAAATAATTAAATTATTATTTTTATGTACCAATCTCTAAATTCTCTTCTATTCTCTATTGATGTAAACGTTGCGACTCATATTTTAACTGAGACAGCTCATTATACCGGGCTCGCAGATTCCATCCATCATGTTGGTCATGTCATGGTCCATGGTTTAATTAATGTAAATTATTTTAGTGCTTTCCACATTTTGTTACTAATAAACTTTTACTTTTTTTTTAATATACTATTTTCTATTTATTTACCTTTATATAATCAACGAATTAAAGTATCGAAAATTTTTATCCCTCTTCAGAGAGTTTGTGATAACATACTTTCGAAAACATTGTACAGATATTGAATAAGAAATACATAATGTACAGTGAATAATATGCTTGTGTCTAATAAAAATTATTATAATGGTATCGTTTCATTTCTACCTTTGCTAGAATAAAACCGAAGCCTTAGGTATTAAGAAAAAGCTGCAATAGGGACTGATTGAAAAGAAAACATTTTCTATTGTAAATTCCATACCACCATAAATTTTAGATAGTAATTATAATAACCCGTTTATTATAGGTATATGTATTGTTAAACAAGAAATAATGCGAACAACTATCATATTTGTATTCATTTTATTGTTCATATACTAAAGGCACGTTTTCTTCGACTCCTCGTTTTAATTTATACAAATTTTAGCATTCACTAACATTTTTTATTTTTGCGTCTCATTTGCTATGATAGTCTCGAATAAATAGAACCGGAACCTAATTCGTAACAGAATTAGATCAAAGATGTCAAAACCAGTAAAGAATTACAAAATAAAATATTGTGGTATATATATATTTTAGTTTATTCAGATTTGACAAAATAAAAAAATTAACAATAAAATCATAAACATTACAGAAATTTAGACAATAGAAAATTAACATCAAAATAATTTAAGTATGAAAATGTGTACAAACAATACCTGCATAAATGAATCACATAATAATTGTCCTGCCCATATCCCACATATTGTGAGAAAATATAAACATCAATTATGTTGTATAA
This sequence comes from Parides photinus, assembly GCA_018247975.1. Taxonomy (NCBI): domain Eukaryota; kingdom Metazoa; phylum Arthropoda; class Insecta; order Lepidoptera; family Papilionidae; genus Parides; species Parides photinus. Next base: position 20,291 of record DWHU01000161.1, read on the forward strand.
ATAACCAATATTGAAATATATATGAAATATAATTATATTTTAACAATTATATGACATATGTCAATTTATTTTCCAGATACTTACTTTTAATTCATAAATTAAGTGTAAACAATATGATGCTTGTAAAATATTGTGATATAATAATTATATTACTTGTAATGTGACTTGGGGTCCTTGTCACTAAAAACTAAAAATGGTTTTAACAACTTACAAAAGATACAAGTGAAACCGTTAAGTAACACTAATCCCTACAAATCTTTATTAAAATTGTTAATTTGCTCGTAGCACAAATATACATACTATCTCCATTGACTCATCACAGACCAAATGTAAAATCCATCAGAATTCCAAATTTTTTATTACTGAGCCATCGTGTCCTCGCGCGCACAACACCCTCTGGTGACTTAGAAGCATTTAAATATGATAGCATCTATACTAACTTCTTTTTGAGGAGGAAGTGGCAATAATAAAATGCAGTAAATGTTAGTGGTCTAACGGTTTAAGCTCTTTGATTTGCTTAATAAGGTAAGCTTTCTCATCATTGAACTGTTCGTCTTCAGAACGGTCTGTGTGAAATTTTGTGAGGAAATCAACCAACTTGTCTTGATTTCTTAAAAGAATATCCAAAATTGGTTTTGGCTTATTAGGGTTTGCTACAAATACCTGAAATTATACATTACAATATCAAGCAACTATATCATAAGATAGTGTATAGACGCTATTTTAACTTAATAATAAAACTGCTTAAGATTATCGTACTGACTAATAATATACTGTAATGTTATCTATATTTTATATACATACCATTATTATTATTTACACATACCTTAAAAACATGAAAGGCCTCGAATTGTATATTACGTGATTTCTCTTTAAGCATATTCATCATGAGCTTAAGATTGTCGGGATTAGTAATGTAACGTGTCATTATAGAGAAATTATGCCGGTCCAATAGCAACTCTCCAAGAAGCTTAAGACTCTGTCGTCGGGTTACATAATTTTCAGAATTTAACAACTGTTGGTAGTGACTAAACACTTTATCATAGTTTGCTTCTAAAAATTCGGCACATAACATTTTATGTCTTGTTAGCAATTCCTGCAAAGTAATATAAAATTACATTAATACAAAGAAACAATATTTGTTTAATTAAATTTACACATATAATAGAACTTAAACATAAATATATCACATTTGTAGCGTAATACTAGTACAGCAAGCTAAAGTATAAAAGCATTTAATGGGGAACAGGTGTTGCCTACATATAACTTTCTCAAAATCTGCAAGGTACTGGATTGGCCTCATCTGTTGTGTCAATGACTACCAAAGGAGTATTAGTCTTGTAAAGAAGAGAAAAGTACATGTGTGCCTGCCTGCTTGCTCTCTTCCTAGATAAATGTTAATTGCGTTCATGTGACTGGAAATAGGTGAATATAGGTCTGGTGAGATAAAGTGAATATCTTCAGTATGTGAATAAATGCTAATAATAATGATTTGTTGTTGCTACTTTTAAGTTTACAGTAAGTTTCCAAGTTCAGGCATTTTTTAAAGATATAATTTACAAGTATTATTTTGCTAAACTATGTTAAATTCGTAACTCTTTCCCTTATGTTTGTACTCTAGTTTGTTAGTGTTTTTAAACTAATATGTACACAATTATTATTTATGAATCAGTGTATAGACTCATACATTTTTCTAAACATTTCTTAAAATCTAAAGCATTATTTTTTGTTTTACTTAAATATTGCTTAGAAATCTCTATTAAGCTATAAGACAGTTGAACTCAGTACTAATGATTTATGTACATTTTATAATTACTATTAAAAATACAATTATGTTGATTCTTTCTATCACAATAATTTTATTTTCAACTGAACTTTTGAAATAAGAATTAACCCTGAAAACCTTAATCATCACTATTGTTTAAATTAATTTCTTCACATAATAGGATTCATTGGATATGAATCAGTAAGTATTATTCACTCCATTATAAATAACTACAATAGGATACATTACATTTAACCATCTTGGTAGATCAATTTATATATTCATTAAAATAATTTTTAAAACTGATATTATATTCAATGCCCACATTGTATATTTAACAATGATATTTCAAGTTTGAAATTCAAATTTTCTAGACACTCTTTTTCTTAAAACCCAGAGAAAATTTCTTAAATAACATAAATATTGAAAGAATATACCTTAAATGTAGAAAACGCATCTGAAGCAATATCAAAATTGGAAACTTCGACATAACGAAAAAAATTGTAAAAGTCATCAGAATATAACATAATTTTTGCCAAAGCCTCATATCTTGCACACTCTCTCAACATTGTTCCACAATTTGATGCAATCTCCTGATGTTCATACCTATAAAGTAAAATAAATTCAGATATTAATTTTGTATAATTATAAAAAGTATTTTATGTATGTAGGATAATGTACAAAAATATAAGACAATATACTGTAACAAGATCCAAGGCAATAGAATAAATTGTATTAATCAGTTTTATAAATAAAATACTTCATTGTTTTAAAATAAATAGATGTTAAGCAACACAGACTAATATTTAATGTAAACAAATGTTTCTACATATATGCATTATTGTAAAGATAAAGCCTTGTGCTGATGTTAGGATACTGGGCATCAAATGAGTAAGAGTGTACAGCATAAGCAAGTATGAATTAGATATATGCCCCTATATGTGATATAAAATCAATAGTCTAATCATTATTTACCCAGACATTAAGGTGAACAATATTTCTGGCTTAGTACATATGTACTCAACAGTTGGTGAACGGGTCCCAATTTGACGTCTCAAAACATTATTAAACACCTGTGCTACATCTTTTTTTCCTTCAAAGTCAATTCGATTCAAATTCTAAAAAAAATAGAGTTGGAAGTTATAGAGTTATGATTAATAATTTATTAAATTGTAACAGAACATACACATACAAAAAAGTATGTACATATAATAGATCAAAACATACTTGTATCAGTAGTAGAAGGAGATTAGTATTATACAGCTCCTGTGCTAGCTGAGCTACTATGATATCAGTCTGTGGTTCTGCGTCGGAAGTCCCATACAGCATATTTTTTATTAACACCTAAGGGAAATATCACTCTATTTAATAGCAGATAGTGTTCACAAATGTATGCACAAACAATGATTACTCACTAAGTTTTTGCTAACATCTTCCTGTGCTTTCTCAGCTTTTTTATCACCTCGTTCTAAAGCCGTAACAGCATCTTTTAAAGATCTCACAAGCTCCGCGGGGCTTTTTTGAGATTTACCAAAAAGAGGCATAGTATTACAATAATTTTCAACGAAGATTCTAAAACTCTGTACACATAAGATTCCACCTGAAATTATAACTCGATACAATAACAAAAACATATAATCAAGAAATCATATCGCCATGTACTTGTACTTGATTTTCAAGAGAATGCAAAGGAAATAAAAATAATAGTACACTACAACAAGAACTTTGTAAATACTGCTACTGTTTCTTTTTGTCGAGTATATTTTATTTTTTAAAGTCATTACCTTAAAATATACCAATTAACCTAAACTAACTCACTTTCAGATAATAAAAATTTAGATACCCTAGTAAGACAGACCACAGCCAGACGAACGAACAGCTGTGATGTCAATATTCACTTGCCAGAATAAATAATAAAATGACAAATACTTGTTTATAATTCTAAATATTTAATAGTAACTTTAATGCAAACAGAAAACGTTTGATTTTTGGTAATAATATCAGAATTTTAAAATAAATCACTTAGTAAAGGGTAATCATTTTTATTTTTATAGTACAGTTTATTATATTTGATTTCAATGAAAAAAATTATTAATATGCAGTAGCAATGTAAGTTTACATTTATGAAGATTTTGTTACGATAAGGATGAAATTAATAATACTTTAAAAAAAGTTGTTTTTGTATGAGGATACTTTAAGCTAATGTCAACGTGTCGATGTCAAGAATATAAATCTCCGGATTTAGGTTATAATTTTTTACATACTTCTACTCGACCTACAGAATATCTTATAAAACCATGGCCGAAGCATCGACTGAAAAATTATCAAAGAAGTGAGTATTCAGCGAATACACAATGTTCACTTCGAAGACGTTATTAAATTTATCTCGTGTCTGGGTACAAAGGAGCTCTTTAACGATCGATCGATTTGCAAATTTTTCGACTGCGATAAGCAAACGGTTTGTTTTTTTACTACTTTTATAAAGACAGAAAAATTGACTTAAATGTTTATTTTTAATTATCGTTTCAGTGAGTTGAAAAGACGAATGAAAGCCGAACAAAAATTAAAGGAAAAGTCAGAAAAGGCAGCACAGCAACCAGTTGAAAACGAAGAAAAAAAATCAGCTAAACCCGAAGAAGAAATAAGTCCAAATGAATATTATAAGTTAAGAACAGCAGCTGTTGCTGCACTAAAGAATGGTCCTAAAGAAGAACATCCATATCCCCACAAATTCACTGTTACCATATCATTGGAAGCATTTATTGAAAATTATAATAACTTGGATAGTGGTGAAGTATTAGAGAATGTTACTGTATCAGTTGCAGGTAGAATTCATTCAATTCGTGAATCTGGGGCAAAGTTAATCTTTTATGACTTAAGGGCAGAAGGTGTAAAAATTCAGGTAGTAAAATTTTATTAATTATAATACTTATTTAGTATGACTGATTTTATTATCAATTAAATATACCCTTATGCAGTACTGTGTTTGTGTACAAAAGCATTTATGTGGTTCACACTTAAAGTATTCAAAGGTACATTGGAGGGTTTTAGCCGGTAAAAGTCTGGTATAACCCTTGTGATGCTCCAACAGCATAAGGATATGCAATGCCAGACTTTCTCACAAAATATCAATAAAAGGCCCTTATACAGTATATTGTCAAAATTTATGCTTTAAAGTTCTAAATTTAAGCTGTGTAATCCTTGTTTTAGAATAAATTATAAAATATTCTACATTCATTTGTCGATATCCACCAGTTGAGGTTATAATGCTTCTACTGTTATACTGTTACTGAGAGATTTTTACAAATTTTTTGTTTTTGTTGTAATGTTCTTTATTAATTTACTTAGTTTTACTTAAATATGTACACTGTAAACATTGTTGAATTTTAATAGTAATGTTATTGGTTACTTATAAATACTAT
>DWHU01000162.1:0-25438 GCA_018247975.1 Parides photinus
ATGCTCAAACAGTTTAATGCTAGCAGTCCAAATCCTGCACTGTCTAACTTATGAATAGCAAGTAGACAGCAGCACAATAAAGAAATTAAAAAATAAAATAGTTTAACACATTAAATTGCATTCATTGTCTAATTTATAAAAAAATTGTTCTTTTTTGTAATTAACTTATTTAATTATACCACCATAATCCTCCTTCTACACTGTCACATAGTAAAACATGTTGTTGCCTTTAGTTTATTTTATCAATCGCTCAGATACTAAAAGTATATAAAGTTCAATGTACCTAAATATGTATAGAGATGACTTAGAACTCTAGCAGGCTGAACTTCTATTGGAGCCACTTCACTGATAGTTTGTACATGTAAATCATACTCCAATAATTTGTCCCTTATTTCATTGTCTTCTGCAAGTATAACAATTTGAACAACTACATCTGGCTTTTTCTCTGAACACAGCCTTCTGTTAAGAGGGTCTAATTCACCAACTGCTAGAAATCCCTGTCAAGTGTAAACAAAGTTATAAGATTTTAAATATAAATATGTAATACCACAAGAGGCGAAGAAACCTTCACATACCAAGAACATCTTTCTAGCAAGAGCCATGAATAAATACAAAAAGTACCATGGCCAGTAGTATGAAAATTTTAAATGTCATTTGAACACTTTATTATATTATGTACTAACAGAATAAAAATTTGTTTATAATAAAGCAAAAGTCAAACCTCTTGCAGCAATTTTCCAAGAATATACAAAGACTGTGCCCAAATAAAAGGACATCTGCCAAGTGGTACACGTTCCTGACTTCCAGGTTTATGTTGTTCCGCATCAGCTTTATCAACAGGCACAGAATATAATTCTGGAACAAGCCTCATGCCGTCATCTTTTCTTATCATAATTTTTTCTAATTTTTGCATATATTCAGCTACATTGGTTTTATCGCCTTGAAAACAGTAATCAAGTATGAGGTAGCAGAAAAATAGTGGCCATTCACACTCAATGTTTTCAAACATTCTTAACTCCCATGGTTCATAGTACAATCTGTTGGGATCTTCTCTAGGTGTTTTATGGCCATCTCTTAAAAATCTCTTGCATCCAAATTTTCCTTGAAGTTTTGTAACTATTGTGTCTCTTGTTTTTGTTATTAGTTGAGGATCATCTACTGCAAATGCTGGATAGCTTATAATTGAAAGAAGGCCAGAATCTAATTCTTTGCTGTTTGATTCTCTAGGTAGCATTGATTGCAAAACAGCTTGACATTTTTGAGCTTCATCTGCTAAGACATGTATGACACTTGATGGCCCTCCACGTGCACCAAAGAGATCCAATTCATTCATAGCTTCAAGAGCTGCTTTCGCCATACCAATAGAACTAGCATTTAGCTCCGGCAAACCATGATTAGTTTTATCACCTCGTTCCCAAATACCATAATCTGGTGTGCAGTAAGCTGATTCAATATAGAAAACCAAATTTTGAATAAAAGCCACTTCATCAAGTGAAAAAACAATCTGTAAACCAGATGCTGTCATCTGTGCTAATACAAGTAGGTACAATGAAATAGCATCTATTTGTAAATGCCCCCATTCATTATCTTTAACAACTATGCGACCAGTTATAGAGGAATATTTAGCATGCAATGAATCCATAGGATGCTGTGTGCTTTTGAATTTCTCTACTTTATCTTTCTGTTGCATCATAGCCATCAAAAGACCTAAAAACAAGATCTTTTTTATTAAAATAAGCCAAGGAAACATAGAAATAATCTTATGATAAAATATGTATCGTTAAATTTAAGTTGAAAATAGAGAACGGAAGACATTATTTTCTAGTACCTACCTCTCATTAATTTGACACAACTTTGCTCCAATTCATAAGTTTTAGCACGATCTTCATCTTGATCCGCGATTTTTTTAAACGCCATCGACAGTCCCCATACCGCTAATATACAATAAAGATTGTCTCTTATCCAAGCATGATCATTATGAGGACTGGCTGGGAATAATCCCGTAACTGGTTGCTGATGATCTAAAATTAACTTGTGCACAAGTCTTTGATAATAATCTAAGCGAACCCCTGAATTGCTGCGAGTTCTCATATTGAAATAAAAATGCGCAACACTTAATTAGTAATACGACAAATTAAGTAGTAACACACATTTTAATTTGGTACATAAATCTGTTTTGTTGAATATGTCATTTGAAAGTCGACATTGTCAATGTCAGATTTATACTGACAAATAAAAACAATTCAATTTGGCTAAATTAAGAAAAAACTTGAAACAGCTATCTCCATTCTACGCAATAGTTTAAAAACTTTTAGCAAACTAATGTTCATGTGTTTAAAGTTGTGATATGATTAAAATATTTATTTTGCCAATAGGAGAGGGGGAAATGGAATATTTAAATTATTTGTTTTAAGTTTTGTTCGTCTACTCATCAGTAAGAAGATTTCTAGAAAAGAATAATTTTAAGTTTTTTGTTAATAAATAACGTGTATACCAAATTTCAAATAGGTATTTTATTTTTTAGACATAAGTTTTAATAGTTAGCGGGTATTTAAAAAATATTTCAAATATTTATAAATTTTAGAGATATAGTGGCAATGATTAATTCAATGAAGTACCTACAAAATCTCTTTGAAAAACAAGTCCTAAAACGTATTATTAGGTGATAACTATAAAATATAAAAGAATTCCTTGTTATTCTTCCTTATAATAAGCACATTAAAATTTACGCTTATACACAAAAATAACTATAAATGTTAAAAATAAATATTTCTTTAGTTTGTTTCAATTCCTGATCGCAAAATGTATGCGCGGAAATATTTTGAAAATTGAAGTAACAATAATTGACAAAACGTTGTTGTCATTTACAAATGTCAAAGTTTCAATGTTTTTTGTTTTATTTTTACATTGTTTGATATTTATTTACGATTTAATTTGATATTAGTTTTATAAAATGTTAATACACATTATTTTGTGTTATGTCATATCTATTCCATATATTGTTGGAAACAGTCTATCTTCAGAGACCCCCATAGTTCCGTTAAGTAAAAAAGTCTTAAATGAATCTCATGAAGGTTACAATAACACCAAGTTAAATATAGTAAGCGAAGGAGGTTCTTTACTACCTAATACAGTAGTTGACATGATTCAACTGCCAAAAGGTAAACACAGTAATCTTATAAATTTGGATAATGAAATTGGTAAAAATAAAGAAAAATCTGTTGTGGCACGTAAAGGAGTCGTGTACACTTCTTCAGAAGATATGCAAGCATCACTTAATAATACTAAAATAGCTAAACCCTTCATACCCACTGCTGAAAACGGATCTAACATGTCTAAAGAAAAAAATTATAGTAATTTAAAAAAAATTACAGTAACATCAATTAATTATAAAACTATGGGCAGTAGTAATCCAGAACTAATTAATGAAAAAGATAAAAATAAAAATGTGCCCAAAAAACCATTAGTTCTATCAAATGAAGCATTAGACCAAATAACATTGAAAGAATCTGAAGTAGTTTATCCTAAAGAAGGCCATAACAAAGTTTTAAAAAATCCCAATAGTCATCCTGGTATGGTAATGCCAATTGTAATAACAATATTAGTGGTACCAATGTTTGCAGTAATTGGTTATCTGGGAATTAAACGTGGCCAGGAGGCTTGGAAAAACAGACACTATAAAAGAATGGATTTCCTTTTGGACGGAATGTACAATGATTAAGTTTTACACATTCATTAAGTATATTAATATAAAATAACTAGCAGATGACAATACATAAAAATGATTTAATAGATTTAAACAGCATGTTTAAAAAACTGTATATAATAAGAATGAACAGATAAATGTTACAGCATTTTTGAAAAAAAATTATGTTAATCTAAAAAATAATTTTGTTGAAGCAAATATGATATTTTATAAAGCAATATAAATAAATTGTGGTTGCATATTTTGTAGAAGTTATACAGTTATAAAGAATTTAAATTAAGGTTATAGAGCAGATTTTTAGTGATATTAATGTGCCTTCCTGATATATTTTTGATAATATTGCCTTACTACTTAAAACGTCTTCTCTTAAACTTAAATAAATATAGATAAATTGTGATATACTCAGGTTATTAACAACTATGTTACTAATTATTATAGTTATATAGTTAATATTTGATACTTTTTCATTTAACAAAACATTTCATTATGATCATGTTACAATAAACTTTATTTATAATTTGTTGTTTTAATTATTAACAACCTTACATTCTGAATACTGTTATAGTAGCCATTTAAGCAAATAGAAATAGTTACTGTGGGTCTATTGCTTATTTTTTAATCATGCTATTTTAAAATTTTTAAGTGTTTCAAATCTTGGCAGTTCTATTTAGTTCATTTAAATGGTTTATTTTTTATTAATATCTAAACTATATCCCTCATACGACTAAAGCTGAAGAAAAAAATAACTTGTATTGTTTGCCCTTTGAATTGCTTGACTATGTTTTTAAACATTTCAGTAAAAACCCAGGTTTTAAATCAAAATTAACCAACCTCATTTGGGTTTAGCAGTGTTCTTTTATGTTTTTGTGATAAAATATCATACATAACTAGTACACAGCCATTCACAAAGGTCCTCATAATAAGCATTGAGCTGACATAAAGGATAATGGAAGAACTCGTTTTCGGGCTTCCATAATAGATCAGGAGGAATCCATACTAGAATAAAGGATATTGACATGCTTTAAAAGTTCTACAGAGAAGTAATGCCCGAAAGGGTAGGGAAGTCTTTGAATAACGACCACGAATTAGTTAACGCAGTGTTGATAAATATTAACAGAATGCCATTCTAATAATGGTTGCGGTAAACCATTGGAGGCGGGCAGCACTGGAATGATTTTAAACAAAAATGACGTTACGCTGCTGGCACTGAACGTCCTATAAATTGCAATGGTCATCATATGTATAATTAAATTCTCTTATTCGAATTTTAGTACTTACACGTACCTTTAAAAAATTTGTATTTATGAATACTATAACCCAGCAACAATATTGCCTGGATATTAAGAAACCTTATGGAACAAATTTTGGTTTCTACTATGATTTATATTTTAATCCATTGCCACAACAAAATAGGAAATTTTTATGAAATGTTCATTACTGATTATTTTAAAGATAATACTGTAGTTTGTGAAATCATTGTAGCGTAAATATAATAATTTTGTAATAAATTTTGAATGCTTTTTTTTTAATGCTTGTCACTATTATTTTTTGCTGCTTTTTAATAGATTAAATTATAAAAAACTTATTTTTTAAAGTGCAACTTATTTTTCTCTAATATTCCATAACTTCGTTTTTCAAATTTACTGCTCTCAAGTTAGATAAATTTATGAGTCTGTTGGCAGACTAAGACAGAGTAAAAACAAGTGTCATAATTAGTGAACAAATTTTCGTATTGGTGTAAGTTAGTGATGTTTTTCGCATAAAAGAAATGCCAGACAAATCTGGTTAAACATTATCAATAATAGGGACTTTCAGTGGTCCATTATCAATGTTAGTAGGATTCGGCTAAGAAACAGTTACCTTTGTCAGAAAAGGTAAGCAAACATTTATTTTCATTACGTCCTGTAGTGGGATTATTAATATCTTATGCCGTTTATGGAAAGTTAGTTAAAAATCTTAAGTTAAATTGCCAAAGAAAAGCCGTCATAAAAATTAATTTTTATACAATTTAGATTAAGGTAACAGAGTATATGCTGCTCAGTTACAATGGTGACTTCCACATTATTTTATTTTGTGTGAATATTATCAATTTCACCATTATTTCTCAATATTTTATTAGCTGTTGTATGTAACTATTACCTATTATTGAAATATATGGGTAGTTTGTAGACATTAAAAAAAAATTTTTACCTTAAAAACAGATGGATTCTTAAAAACAAAATAATCATATGTAGTAAAATGGAATTAACTTGAAGTCATATAAAATAATGAGTGTACAAAGTGGATGTGTAAGCTGTAATGGGGGATCAGAGTTTTATGATACTAAGCATGACGCTGAATGCTCCGAGGGAGAAGATGCTCAGATTCGTTTGGCGCCACATGTACAAGCTTATTTGGCACATAATAATCCTACAACAAACTGCTGCGGATTTGCTATACCTATTGCTTTTGAAAGGGCAGCACCAGGCACCTGGTGGAATCCACGCTTTGATTCCGAAATACTTGAAGGCCAATACAGAAGTAGTTCCTTTAGGCAGATAAGGCTGCGATTCAGGTGGGGACTCTAAATTGTATACTTTAATATCATACTGATGTCTTAATTTTTGGTGTTTAATTTTAAGTGTTTAATTTTCTTTTTCAGATTTGCACTTTTATACATTTTAATATTTTCTATGTCATGGTTTATTTATTTTGTTATTCTTGGTCTCCATGGCATAACAGTGAAATGGCCATTTCTGTGTTCAATATTTGCTGGAGTAGTCTTGATAACTTGTATTATGCTGTTTGTGACATTTACAGATATTTACAAGATTTTCACTTTTAGATTGTCTTTAATTATGGCACTGGCCCTATGCACACTCAGTCTTTCCCTAGTTGCTTTAACAACACAATTGGATACAGTTGTTTCACAGGTGGCAGATATAAGCCAGTCTGGACATTTTACTATTTGTATTGAAATTCTACTGATCATATACACCTTGACTCCTTTGCCATTGTTTGCATGTGTAATTATAGGAATTTTATACTCAGTTGTTTTTGAAATTTTAAATATAATCCTGCACTTATCTGAAGAAGAATGGCAGTATCCTGGAATGCTTGTAAGAATTCTGCTGCAACTTTGTGTGCACATTATTGGTGTGCATATATATCTGATGACTTTTGTAAGAATGCGTGGTACATTTATGAAAGTAGGACAGAGTTTATTAGTAAGACGCCAGTTGGAGATGGAGAAGCAATTAAAAGAAAAGATGATTCATTCAGTGATGCCACCAAAACTGGCTAGTTGGTTAATGGAGGAGCAAGTTTTGGAATGTGATACCAATTTTAAGGCCCAAAATCCTTTGTATTCAAGAACATCAAATCCTGGAGCTAGTGATATAAAATCATTGTTTAGGCCATTCAATATGAGTTCCATGGACAATGTCAGCATTTTATTTGCTGATATTGTTGGCTTCACAAGAATGTCTAGTAACAAAGGTGCTGAAGAATTAGTGAATATATTAAATGATTTATTTGAGAAATTTGATGAACTATGTCAAATTCATGGTTGCGAAAAGATTTCTACATTAGGAGATTGTTACTATTGTGTTTCTGGATGCCCAGAACCGAGGCCCGATCATGCCACATGTTGTGTAGAAATGGGGCTTGGTAGGTATCTATAAAATAAACTTTCTTGTATCATTAAAAGATTTTATGTTTAACTAAACTGTATAATTTCAGGTATGATTGAAGCAATACAAGAGTTTGATAGAGAGAAGGGTGAGGGTGTTAACATGAGAGTTGGGGTTCACACTGGAACTGTTTTATGTGGCATTGTGGGTACCCGCAGATTCAAATTTGACGTATGGAGTAATGATGTTACCTTTGCGAACAAAATGGAGTCGACAGGTAAACCAGGACGGGTACATATATCAGAAGAAACAAGCAAATTTTTAGGCGGCTCGTATGTTTTAGAAGAAGGGGAAGAGGTGTTTGGTAAGTAAAATTTAAAAAATCGTTGCATGGAAACCCTTATTATGTTATTTTAAAAAAAATTGAATGTGTCCAGGTCATAAAACCTACTTCATTGAGGGGCGTCAGCTTAATTCTCCATACGATCACGATCAGTGTATTACACCTTCGAATCCCATTAATCCCCGCCTCATTATATCTCCCGCAGCGTCCCCACAGTCCAATTTTACCTATAATCGTTCCCCTTTGCCGCTTTTTGCAAGAGCTCACAACATACAAACTGACAAAAAGCAGAGCGGTAGCAAAGTTGATACAGGTAGCTCTAATTTCCTATCCCCTAATCCATTCAATTTTCGAACGAAGGCTAGTTCACTGCCAAGTATACTAGATTCTGACGTTGAATTGGAAGAGAAAAGGGAAAAAGTATTCGTTGAGAGCAACGATAATTCGTCAAAGAGTCCTACATCCGTTGGTAAGTTATTTAATTAAAAAAAAATAAATGATAACTTAAGTATTTACAGACGTTTACTCTCGTCAGTGTACTTATATAACATTTCATCAATTTGTTTTTAATAATCTGGTTGCACTGGTGGTACGTTTAGCACTTGTTTACATAACATCACACTGTTCGTTGCTTGATACGTAATATGGTATATCTTGTAATCCCAATATATTTTACTAGGTGTAAGTTCGTAATGTTTGTACATAATGTTAACGGTTTACTAAGGCAGTATTAATTTTTTTTTTGATATTCTAATCCACTCGTCCTAAAAAGAAGATTAAGAGTAACACCGGACTTGAGGGAGCAAAGCACGGAAGGTGCTAGCCTAAGTCTTTTACTAGCAGCTAAGCTCGAGGGCCTCCCTCGAGAAACCCAGCTCGGGCTGCTACTTTTATTAACAACCGGACGGGGATAACGTAGAAATAAACGATGCGATAATATAAACCGATCGATGGACCTAAGAGACAAAATAGATTTTCCTCTTGCGAACATAATTATCCAATTATTAATGATTTGAGAGTGATTAAAAAAACTGTTTAATATTTAACATAGTGTATTTAAACGATCATGCGTTGTTAGTGTAAATAGCTTGATTAACTGTTGTCTTATTTATTAGAAGTCTTACTTATCAATGGCATAAGGCACAAGTCACTGATAAGATATAGCGTGACACTCAGTTGCCCGAAGGTGATGTTCCACTCGCAACACGACAAAGCGAATGTTATTATTGTACAATAACGATATTTTGTTGATGTTCCTTATGAAATTACATCATTAACTCAATATGTACCTAGTATGTAAAATTATGTATTTATAATACATGTTTAGATTTTTGTATATAGTGATGTTATGTATTATCTTTAATAATTTCGTCACTTTCAAATAATAATGAAAATAGAGTGAATATTTATATATATTTTATTCGTCATAGCGTAGAGATGAGCAAGACGATTACATGATGGTAAGTGATACGCCTGTTCATAACAATGTGATGCTATTAAGATGATGTATCTATGTATATATACCGTTATTAGTTGGAAGAAATGTGGGCTATCTATCTAGACGGTCTCCAGTAAACGAGACATACCACTAGAAATCATTGATTCTATATTATCATATAATTTTCATTGTTGTTTTGGAAACCCTCTAAATAAATAGAATGCCGAATTCACGTAACACTACAAAGCTACGCATTATTCTATTTTACTTTTTACAGTAATAGTCTTAATCGAAGATAGTAAAGCATTTCGAAGACATTTTAAAAAGTTTGAAGACAATGAAGCGCCATATAATTATTAACAAGGTTCTTCCTTGAAGAAAACTGTTTAAATTAAATATTCTTGTCTATGGCTATTTACTTATAATTGGTTCGTTCTTCTTCACTCATTGATAACTGCTAGGACTTTGCTATAACAGAATTTTTTTAATGTCGGCTTAAGAAATGTACAACACGAAAGTTAATTTACATTCGAAGATACTATCTTATGAAATTGAGGAAATCATTCAATTCGAAGCTAAATAATGAAGTTAAATAATTCTTTTATAGTCTCTTAATATAAACAAGAGTTTCGAGATATATTTTAATTGCGTTATTAATGAGCTGGTAGAAAAACTTATTTTGAAAGAAATAATACGAAACTTCTTTATCCATGCTTATAATAATGATACTTTTATGTGTATGTTTTTATTAAAGATCATTTAAGCTAAATTTAGACTGCAACAGTTTGTAATTCTCTATCACTTGTGACATTACGAACGTATGTATATGTAAACTGGGCAAAAGAAATTACCGTAGTAGTAAGCAAAGCCGTTTTTATTTATTGAGACGTGCTAAACATTACAATTTGGTGTGAAACTTCTGAACACTGAACTAAATAATTCGCTAATTCAATAATTTCACTAGTTATAACCTTCGAACTATAGAATAGTAATTTTTGCATAGTAGTGTTTGTCGACAAATGGGAGTTGATGCTGCCTTGTCTCCAATACCCACCTTTATTAAATGATGTAAAGAAGTAATCATTGTATCATAATGAAAAGTAATAAAATAAACCTATTTTTAGTGTAATTTTGCATTACATAATGTCTTCGGGAACTAATTCTTTAATTACTTACACCGTGATTGGGATCGAATGACGCCGCTATTAAATAACAAACAGTACTCGGATTTGTAAATATACATACGTTTATATCCTCTCATTGTTTACTTTGGCAACCGTCAAGGATATAAAGACAGATTAAAGCTTTAAACATATATTTTTAACTTTATCTTTTTTTTTATTTTACAAGCATCCTTCTTATAGCCGTGATGCGCCGAGTGGTTACGGACCTCGGCCTCCGGATCGGGGGTCGCTGGTTCGAATCCAGGCGCGCACCAATGACTTTTCTAGTTACATGCGGTTTAAGAAATTAAATATCATTGGCATTCCCAAGGAGGGTTAGCGTTAGGCAAGCGGCCGGCTGGAAAAACCATTGCCAGAACTTTAGCAGTGTGTTTAGCGCACACAAGAACTGGCACTCTGCGCCAACCCCAAGAAAATTATTAGGCAAATGGGCGAGACTAAAAATAATTCATCTTTCTTTTAAAAAGTCTATATAAACTTGTATATTATATTTAACGTATTGCTGAATGTCACGCGGTTTTTCCTACAAAATAACTCTCTGAGGCCATACGTTCTAAAACATTGTTCAAGCGTGCCGATATTGTTAGTCTTTCGCGTTAGGTAAATTAATAAATGTTATTTTATTGTATTAACACGTATTCTTAATTATTGCAATCGCATTATTATGAGTTACATTATAAGAAGTCTCATTAACAATACTTTTCAAAAGCGTTATTTTGAATGCCACAATCATTATCAAGAGTTAAAACTTTCACGTTTACGTTAAACTTGATTTATTTCAGGGAGTTATGGCAAATATGCGAATAAACTGAAAAATTGGAAGGTGCCCAGGTTTCTCCGGAAACATTCGGATACACCGCTGCACGAAATAAAAAAGCAGAATTTCAGTGACAAGACGATACAATTTCTAGAGAGAGGCGACGAGAACGGATCACAATCGAATAATGGCTATCACCAAGTACCTATCGTAATAGAATCTCAAGACAATAAGCACAGGCCTGTGCAGAGTAGCAGTAAGATTCACATAGCCCAGGCCCACGACGTGGCCTCCTTCGAAAAGGAGATTATCGATATCCGATCGTATCTGAGTCAGTCCAGAAGGAACCTGTCGCCCTTTGCAAGAAGCAGTAGCTACAGATCGCAATACGGCAGGCCGAAACTAGAGGTAAATATTACTTAAAAATTTTATGATAGCTATATTTTATGTTGTTTTTAATTAGATGGTTAATCAATACATTGAAAACTAACCGTT
Source organism: Parides photinus (assembly GCA_018247975.1). Lineage (NCBI taxonomy): Eukaryota > Metazoa > Arthropoda > Insecta > Lepidoptera > Papilionidae > Parides > Parides photinus. The sequence continues at coordinate 11,535 of DWHU01000162.1, forward strand.
CAAAGTAATATTTTTTTAACATTTAATAAAAATCTTAAATCTTTTACTTATGGATTTGAGTATAGATGTTGTTATTAGTAAACAAGTTTTTAATAGCCCATTCGATTATAATTTGCATTTAGTATATTCAATTTGCTGTATCAATAATAAATTATTAATGCTGCACCTAAAATGTTTTTCAAACTTCATTTGGTCTTATACATTTTTAAAATAATATAACTTCCATATATTTTGATATTAACATGAAACAATGTCGGTTGAGGGTTACTATCATTGTCACACTGTTGGCTAATATTATTTGTTCATAATATGGCTCTATGTCACTGAAATGTATATCATATTTTACAAATCGACGAGTTTGCCGGGTTTGCTAATTGTAAGTGATAAACCTGCTTATAACAATGTAGCGTCGTTACAATGATTTACATAGCACCATTTCGTGCTCGTTGCCACGGCACATAAGATCTAAAGACTAATTAATTAGTTGTCAAGGTCCTCAAAACGAGAAAATAGCTTAATATCTTTACAATAATCTGCTCACTACGACTTAGGAACAGCAGAGAGGTCTTCGGTCACTTTATTGCACAATATTTACATGTATCAATGCAACAAAGTTGTTTTATTATAAATAAAATCATATTTACACAAATGCATTTAGTCTTGGCACGAGTACAATTTTAGAATCGATATTTACATTAAACGCATTTCAAGCAGCGATTATAAGATTAATTACTATGTACGTACAGAATTGCAATTTAATTTATTTCAATTAAAATAAGTCTCGCCCATTTTCCCAATAATTTTTTTTTTGGGGTTGCCGCAGTCTGTCAGTCCTCATCTGTGCTAAACACACTGCTAAGGTTTTGGCTGTGTTTTTTTTTTGCAACTGAAATAAGATTAACTTAAAATTACCAACAAGACTTAGCTTATTTCTCTAATTGAAGAGCACAATGTGGTGCAGTGTATACTTACATGAAGAATGGCTTGGACATCATTCCGCTTATATTTATATTTTTACATAACTAAGCTAAGAGAAAATCGTTCACTTGATGTTCGATGATACTTTAAACCGGAATAATTATGTTTCTCAACCGCTATCTGTTGTTATAAATAAAGGTTGATGTTGTACCGGCCTAGGCGTATTAGCAACAATTAATTCCAATAAAATACCATATAAAAGTTTACAATGGCAACTACTAACTAATTTCCAATATAAAACTAGAAATTGTATTGATATTATAATTGGTTTGTATTAAAAAAATTGGCAAGTATTAAATTATAACTAGCGCGGCATCGTGCCCCAGTTCATCAGGAGTGCCCTAGTTGTACCCAGAGTATTACATAGCAACGAGTATAATATGTTACTAGATATCTAGGTTACAGCGTACAATTCTGTCTAATGGAAATACTATCAGGAATTTATATGCGTACGTTTGGGTTTACGCCATAAATAAAACTTACGGAAAAGCTTTGACGAGAAAAACCATCGATAATTTATTTGTAATCAACAAACTTACGTTGTACATTACCTTGGTTACTGTTTATAATAAACGGATATTTTTAAAATGGTGTTTAAATTTGATGCCTGGTAATAAATGGTGTGCGGTATTTTTAGCTGTTAGTTACTATTCGGCAATGAACTTGATACTATTTGAATGTTGATTAAAGAGGCCAATGTTGAAAGTGTTGTAGTTGTGTTATGAATATTACTGTTGCTAGCATATACAATGTCTTAGAAAAAAATATTTGCCATTAATTTGCGATTTAACCTAACTATGCACAGATTATAGCTAGGATTAAGATAACTTAAGATATTTATATATCTTCAATAAATTATTACAAGTTTTGCGTAAGCCGTGATAGCCAAGTGGTTAGGGATTTCGGTTTCCGTTCGGAGGTCGCGGGATCGAATCCGGCGTGTAACGATGATTTTTCTGAGTTATGTGAGCTTTAAGAAATTAAATATCACTGGCTTTATCCGCCAACCCGCACTTGGCCAGCGTGGTGGATTAAGGCATAATACTCTCTCATTATGAGAGAAGGCCCGAGTTCCTGCAATGGGAACATATAGTAGCAGATTTTTTTTTTGCATGTATTTGGTATCTGTTGGCAAAGAAAGGCTAGGTACCACTGCAATTGATATTTCTACCTACAAACAGTAGTCAGCATACATTACTGTGTATATTAGATTTAACATTGTATCTCTTAAGGCAACGAGCGCATGTGCTGAGTGCAAAATTTTTGTTTTTATTATTACATAAGCTTAGTTTATATTTGTTGGTTGCTATTTTGGTTCCAAAAATTTTTATTTCTGGAGAGAATTTTCTTATGGTTTTACACCCGCATTAGATATAGCGTATAATTTATTCGACTTACAAGTATGAGAAGTTTCGTTTTAGCTAGTGTTAAATATAGATGTTGCAGATAGATTTCTATTTATCGGAACTTAACTCTTAATGTCTTCAGATGAAAATAATGTAGTGTTTAAAAATTGACAAGTAGCACATTTTGCGTTACAACCACAAATGTACATACAAACGCTTACCATCAATTAGACTTTTCACTCATTACGTTTCTTTGACGTTATTAGTGTCTGGATACATTTGTTTAAATTGTGCCTGGCGATGTTTTTTAGACTCCGGTAAGTCGAGCACGGAGCTCGACCTTGGCTACTCAGGGTGAGTTGTTGCGGCCGAAGGATCGTCGGCTTAACCTTCCTATCCCGACGGCTCAGCCGCCTCGAGTTCAAGACGACTCCCTTAGCCTTTGTCCCTCAGTCAACAGTCGAAAGGATTCCGGCATCAGGAGTACTAGCAGGAGGTCTAGTATCCAACAACAGGTAAGTTTAAAGGACATTTTTTCCATAAAATATTACAAATGTGACGTAACTAATGAAAGAAAATGAGAAATATTATCTACATTAAAGCAGAATTTTTTTATTTGGGAATGTTAAAATAAATTGGGGAAGGTCGCGGTAAACTGCTCAATATGAACAAGACCGATCGATGAATCTGTGAGGGAGGTCTATATCTTGTGGATTTCTACTGGCTGATGTTAGTAATGATGATATTCTTTGTTTCAATCTGTATTAAATAAATATTTTTTTCGAATGTGTTATTAACACCCAAATGTACATAATACTATAAATACAGAAGTTTTTGATGATTTCTTGTTAGTATTTGGTTAAAAAGAATAATGTGATTATTGTAATTTATGAATGATTCCCGGTAATCATTAGCGTTGAATTACAAGACAGATCATTTATAAATAATTACCTTCGTGGAAGTTGTGTCTGTGTAACCTTTATGATTGCGGTGGAATCGCAAAGTAATTGCATCGTCTATTAAAATTTATCTTAGAGTCTCCGACTAAAATTTGTTAAAGAACTGCTGTCGGTAAATATAACAATAATGTTATAATAAGGTTAAGCCTGTAAGTTTTTATCTTTATAATTAGATGTTACTATCAAAATTAAGTTTACCATTTAGTTTGTGGAATTTATTCCAAACTTGACTAGTTTTTTAATTCATCAAACCTTCTGCTACTAAGATTTTTTTTTATAAAAATGGCTTTCCAAGGACGAATTAAAAAAAAAATATTTAGAGACCCTTGCAGGTATCCGAAATGAAAATTTATTATGAAATCTCATTCTTTACAGATATTTGCGCTGAACCAGGCTGCAATAGCTACGTCACAGAATGATATAATGCAACACAGAGTTTCCGGTTACTACACATCGAGTCAGTCGTCCTTAAACGAGGTGACATCCAGAAGTAGGTTGCCGCCGCCTCTGAACGAACAGCAGGTTCAGTCTTTGCAAAAGTTACGAAAGCAATCTGATCTTCAACTCATAAGATGTGTACAGGACAGCGTCAGGACGGGCACCAATTATTTCGTTCAGCCACCATTGTACAGATTTACTTTGTTTTTCAAATTTCCCGAAATGGAGAAGCACTACAGGGATAAAGCCCATAGAAGCGATGATAGTGAAGATTTTCCACCTACCCTCACGACATCTAGATTCAACACTGCCTTAGATATTTTAGTATCGGCAATTATTTTTATCGCAGTCACTGTGTCTATATTCGTATTGTACGGTGATTGGCGTCATTCCTTCGGATGGACAATATTATTTATAATAATCGAGACTATAGCCATGTCACTTTGCGTGTACCGTCATTATTTAAAGTGGAAAACGAAGAACGATCCTCTAGTCACAAATACAATTAGGCGTTCAGTCAAAATATTTAGAAAGTTATCTAATTGGTGGCCTTGGCATTTGTCGGGTAGTCTCTTGATCAGTTTACCGATATTGGCTGTTTTAATCAATTTCTCATGCAAGAACACCACGATGACAATACTTAAAGGGGAACAATCATTTTACGTGTACCTTCTTTGTATAGGTATTGTACAGTTCTGTAACTTCACTCAGATGAGTTGGCTCGTTAAAAATACTCTTGTGACGTTATACGCGGGTCTATTCCTGTTCTTTGCCGTGTTAGGCTGCCGCGAGGCTAACACTCAGTTAATAGCCGGCTACATTTCTACAAATCCGTGGTTACTTGCTTCTAACACCACTTTCCTAAATATGATTAATGGTACATATGATAACTTTCTGGAAGTTAACGGTACGGAATTATTTGAAGGCGTTAGACATAAAATGCATTTAACAGAATTGTACCTGGACATCGCATTACTATTGATACTCGTATGGTTTTTAAACAGGGAGTTTGAAATTAGTTATCGGCTCAGCTTCTACAGTAACGTTGTAGCCAATCTTGATAAACAGAAAGTTCAGAACATGAGGAATCAAGCGGATTGGTTGTTACACAATATAATACCGCGTCACGTGGCGGATCAGTTGAAAAACACTGCAAAATATTCTGAAAACCATAAGGACGTAGGTATCATATTTGCGAGCATAGTAAACTTTAACGAAATGTACGACGAGTCGTATTTAAAAGGTAAAGAATATCTCAGAGTATTAAATGAATTGATAGCTGATTTCGATGAATTGTTGGAGAGGCCTCAGTTCCAAACCGTTGAGAAGATAAAGACTATCGGTAGTACATTCATGGCGGCCAGTGGACTCAATCCCGATTTGAGGCATTCATCCAGTGGTACCTATGATCATTTGTATCAGTTGATGGATTTTGCACTTGAAATGCAGAAAGTTGTCGATAATTTTAATCAGGATTTGCTAGAATTTGATTTCATTTTACGCATTGGATACAACTTCGGTGATGTGACAGCGGGGGTAATAGGTACCACTAAACTATACTACGATATTTGGGGGGATGCCGTAAACATAGCGTCGAGGATGGACTCCACCGGGGTTGTTAAACGAATCCAGGTTGGCGAGGCCTGCATTCCAGTTCTATCCGCTAGGTACGACTTCGAACCCCGTGGAACCGTCTACGTAAAAGGTAAAGATAACATGAGTGTATATCTTGTAGCCGGTAAAAAGGAACTTTAGATTAGATCTTTAACGAAACGTAGAATCTGTGATTTATTTATATTTTATACATTGACTTTATAGTATGGGACACTATATACGGTAAGAGATACTTGTATCCTATTTATGATATGTTGAAGTGCTAGGATTTGAAAGAAAATACTCGTGCTTAAAAATCTACTGACTTATTATTGTTATGAGCTTAAGGCATCTATAATTTAACTACGTCATTGCCATGTCTCGTTTCAATGACTTGAGCAAATAGAGCATATTTTACACGCTGTTGAGTCGGCTGCTCTGATATCTGTATAAACTAATGTTCGTATCAGGTTGGGATTTGTTTGAATATTTTCTAATAGTCAATGAAACTATTGTCGCAATGCCATTCCTCTGTGATTTAACTGCCTCCATGGCGAAGCATTTATTCTTTTGGCTGTTACCATGGAGGTCCCTGGTTCGAGTCCGGGGCCACAAGTTGTGGAGTTTGGTTGGTGGTGGGTTGTTTAGAACCCTCTTCTCTAGCTGACACCTTCATATTGTAAATCTTGTTTCATTTCAGAATTGAGTTCTGTCTGTTAACATCTGAGAGCCAGAGTATTCTTGGCGAGAACGATTCATTACCTATTGTCACCCATTACCATGTGACATTGTGATCAAGTGTTAGCCCAATGTAGATAAAAAAGTTTCTTAAGTAAAAAGTGCTTACTAATCCTTGCCTATATAAATGTGTGACCAGAGCTCTAGTCTGACATTACATTAGGATATTCAGTCTATACCTAACGTTATATGAAAATTAAATATTTGTATATAAAAATAATTGCGAGATAATACTTTTGGGTATATCAGGCTATTTGTGTGTAGTGAGATTTATATAATAAAGGAATAATTCTTATTTATAGTCTAATATATTTTGTATTTTAAAATCAACTAACGTCTACATAATCCAAATAGGATTGAATTTTAACTTTATCATGGGGTAGACAGTGTAGTAATGGTCTATTTATAGTTAAGGTAACTAAAATATATTTATATCATGTATTGATGTGTATGTTCCGTTTTGTGTATATCTTAATTATTTGATGTTGCAACATTACGTTGTGTTGTTGTGATTGATGGTTGCTTATTGTTTTACTTATTATACACCTTATGGAAACAAGCTAGATGCTATAGGGGTTTATTTTATTTATTTTTTGTTACGTGTGCCGTTTGAATAATCGTGCTTATTTTTTAACTTCAATCAGTCTTTACGTTGGAAACGGGAACATTTTTTGAAAATACTTATTTTCCAATGTCTTGTGACAATAAGAGATATGTAATCGATCACTAATATTTGACTTATGTTAAAGCGGTGGTAGGCCCGTATGTGCGCGTTGGTCGTAAGCTGTATTTATCAGAAACTTAGGTTAGGGCCTCAATGAGTTCCAGTTTCCAGTAAATAGAAACACGGTGAGGATACCTACGTGGTCTAAAAATAATCATTAACTCTCGCTTCTACGACTCTCTGTGAGAGAAGGTCAGTCTACTATCTCAATCCGGTATTTAGGGGATAATGTCAAAAAAGTATTTATGAAATTTTAATATCTATATAAATTTTGTTTGACCTCTACTTAAATTTACGGCAACAGGAAATAGATAAAACAAAACTATTAAACTGTAATAATAAAAGTTACCGTAATTTTTCCTTACCGTAGGACTCTGATAGATAACTATATATGTATATAATTTATGTGTTCGGCGAAATGTTTGAGGTTATAATACTGTTCCTCAATTTCTAATTATTTATGTTAAAATTAGTAAATTGACTGACTTTTCAAAAGTTTTCATATATATACTGAGGATGAATCTAGAAAATGTAGTACACGCAGATAGAATGTTTAATATCAAGAGATAAATATTTTTTCATTCACAAATAATTATTAAAACACAAAATCATTAACATTCGTTGAACTTTTCATAAACAATTTAATGTTCTATTATTGATATGCCGATCGATTTTACTACACAGAATGTAAATATATACGACGTAAACGTTAAAAAAATTTAATTATTTCAAACTTTACGTTTGAAAGACACGAATAAAATGCCATTACTAAAATCAAATCCTTAATTAATTGTATGAAAAGCGAAAAAATCTTCATTTATTAAAACATTATATTATTTAAAAGATTTTATTATAAAAATATTAATGTTCCAAATCCACAGGCAATGAAAATAAGACTTTTTAGTAGCCTTATAATACATTCCACTTTTATTAGTATTGGATATATGATTTTAAAATTCTAACTTTAATAAAAATTTATGGTCAATGTCTTTGACATAATTGCAATGGTATCCCATATACGAGATTAAATACGAGAATATTTGTATTTACAAAACAAGGTTGCTGGACCAAATCTGAGAAACCTGTTATGCTCTCTCGGTAGTTAAATTGAATTGTGTCTATTGTTATCTTAAATGAAATGTTAAAGTAGGAGCATTTGTAATACCATTGACCTTGCGTTCAGAGTAATTAAGTAAAATTTTGAACTAGCATTAGTTTCTGTGGTCGTCGTAGAAATTACTGCATTTTCGTGATTTATATGAATATATAATAAAGTATACATGTATTTCTTGAGCAATTATCCGCTGTAGAGTGATACCATAGATAAAGTTTTATTTAAAATATGATATTAAATGAAATGTCATATAAGTGCACAAATTTAACTTATTTATTTATTCATTACGTTATTTACAAATGTTAAATAAAAAAATGTAAATAGTGAAACTTCTACAGTATTTGAATGCACCACCATTGAATCTACGTCTAATAAAAAGCCATAATTTTGTAGAAAAAAATAAAACGAAGTACAAGCTAGTATAAGAAAAAAACTTCTTAATTTCTAATCGATAAGTTTGCTATATTTTGAGAACTTTATATTTTAACGATGGAGACCTTCAAGCCACGAAGTGTTTTTAATTTTTAATATTACGTAAGTGTATGATTTTATGTTTAATAAAATTTTTGCTTCGTATAATATATTTAAACAAATATATATACATCACTTTTTTAAATACTAAAATGTACTTATTAACATACTGCTTTAGTGTCAATGCGTTTTATTTGTCTACATTATCGACATTGAAACATTAATTATTAATCTACGGTATAGTAGGTGAGCTTATTGTATTAATATACTTTTTAATTGATTTTTAAATACCGGGCAAAGATTTTTATATACACCGACTCCTATAAAGGATCTACTTATATTAAATAGACGTAAATAAATCGACGACAGATTATTTTTTAATACTTCAAGTATATGTTACTTTTATGTATACAAGTTGATGTATACTAAAATACAGTCATATTTTCATGGATGCGCAGAAAAATACAAGACCTATTGAAATACTCTGTAAATATATCTGTAGAGAATTTTAAGCATATGATTGGTATATGTTTTGCAAATGTATTATGTTTCAGTACAAACATATCTTTTTTACTCTTTATACCAAGGATGGTAGAAAAATTACCTTGTGTATTTTGTTTTCTAACCTTTTATACCTTACAAAATTGTAGAAGTTTCACTACGATTTCGTTGTCAATGATATAATTTAAATTGCGTTTTGTTATTGTATAAGCTTAAAAGCAATGGTTTTAATAAATTCTTTTACATATCGACATGAATTGAGTGGTATTTTTTTACGATTTATATATCTGCCTTTAACATGAGGTATATTTTTAAGAAAGAAAATTAAGTTTCAAGCTTTATGTGCAATTTATATGCGTGCCAATGTATGTTAAATGCATATTATGGGTCACTTTATATAATTTTTAGTTTCCATCCAGTTACAGAAATGGCAATAGTTATGTTTATTAACTCGAATAAATGGTTTGATGACTTGATTACATACTTTTAAAAATTGTTGTTTAATTTTGTTACTGTAATAAAAATTACAATGAGATAATTAATGATTTTATATTTATTTATTTGTTATTAAGGAACATGCATATAATTTAAATGATCGGCCGTATTTAAAAATTGCAAGGAGTTTGGATGCATACCCAATGTCTTGAAATTATTGCATCTGAGAAGTCGTTGTTGGTCATCATATCTCCATATAATTTAGACACGCAATCTTAGAATATTCATAAAGGAAAAGCTTGCTGTAACTGTATATTGTTTATTTCATTTTAAAAAACATATCTAAATTTAAAGTTGTATATAAATTTTATTCATACTATACAGCACTAAAAAGTTTTTAGTTTGCCTGTTCTATATCTCATACAGAGCGACCTACAATAATTCTTACATAATAATAATTTCAAACATATACATCGTAATATTTACATTATACAGGAAAAAATGTTTTTATTTAATTACTAAATACACAGAATTATTTAATATATTGTATGGTATTTTATAGCGTGTTTTACTAATAAATTATCCAGCATTTGTTCTGATTCATCTGTTACAATACTTGTCATGCAGAGCACAAGTATATGGTACTGGTAAGTAGTAAGCAAAAATTAATGTGATACCAAAGCATTTTGCAGATATATTTTATATCTTTATAGATAACTATATCTGTTAGAACTAGTTGGTTGTACTCAATTTTTTTTGGAGACATTATTCTTAGAGACATGAGCAGCTAACCAGCCATATATAAAATAACTGGCCAACAAATGACAGCGGAGTCGAACAACTAAAATTAGCTACACATTTCCTGTTCATTTTAGTGGCGAATATTACCGGCATTATGACACTTGCCAAGTAATTTTCTAGTAACTACACCAGCTAGAACATTTATCCAATTTTCCGAAGGTTGCAATGCAAGAATTTTACTGTGTCAGTTGATTAAAAGCTGTTTTATTTGGTTTATAGTAGTTTAAATAGTTCTATTCTACTGATAAAGGTTTTTGGCAAGAAGATTAGACATTTTGTTGTTCACATTAGTAGAAAAAGATTGGTCGGCTACAGCATCTACTCAATTAAATTTAATCATAAACTACCTTGTACAATGTTTTAAAAGTAATAAAGCCTTATGAGACTTTAAAATGTAAATTATGGGTACTAAACTAATTTAATGAGAAAGAGAGTTCATGGGGTTATCACTCCATGCAAAGTCGTCGCTTGAAAAGGCGTAGATCATCCAGTAGAATAGATTAAGCAACGCAAAGGAAGCAGGAAATAGAACGCGGGCGGCCTTGTCTATGTGGGACACGCTGTTTATGTGGCCGCGTTTACCTGCAGCAGAAAGTGATTACATCGTAATAAATGTCTTACTTGACAGCATGACACATTATTTTATACGGATATTTCTTCAATAAAATGTTACAAGCTAAGTTCTTGTTTTGATAAGTAATTCATATTAAATATATATTTAGATGTAAAGATTCATATTCATTTTGACGTGGTAACTGCTGAACATACGTTTCCTTAAAAAAATGTAAAAAACACCTGCAAAATTGTTTGCGCGTTCCTTCTTATACCTGAAACATCTTTTTTTAGAATAGAAGAAGATACTGACGTTCATATTTTGATAAAAGAAATGAGCTTTGACGAAGAAAGAGGTTAACAAATTTGCATAAGCAAGTTTGTGTTCACATCGGTTTAGTTAATAGTTTAATTGTTGTCATTTAACTCACCGGCCTCAACTTGTCGTTGACGACGGTAGCGATCATCACCAGCAAGACAGTAAAGTAGTTGCCGCCAACGAGGTACTCTTCTCTCAGTTTGAGTGGTGCGTTCCATGGTAAGACGAACGGATGTTTGTTCGGGAGGAGGTGGTAAACCTTCATTTTCATTTACGCAATTACCTTGTGTGGGTAACGAATTCTAAAATAAAGAAGTTAACTATATACTTTGAAAAAAAAATTGCTATAACCATCTATTGAGTATCAGAGTAGATATTTATTGGTTCAAACGTAGTCTTCATAATAAAGACTACAGAAAACAAATTTATTTAAATATTTTGTGTTTGATGGTACACATACAAAATTTGTAACTGAACGAGTCGAACTGCGGCGTCGTGCAGCTAGTTGTCTAGCAGCAAACGCATCTCCTCCTACTTCTTCTATTAGTTCTTCCCATTCGGAATCATCAATGACGATTTCACCAGATCCAACCTAAAAAAAGCTTACATGACTGAAAATTGTTCTCCAAAATTGCAGTTTACATTACAGTTTTATATTATCTATGATAATGATTTACCTTCGTAAAGTAGTGTACACCGGCGAACTCTAGTAAGGTAGCGATGCAGTAAAAGAAGCTCATCAATAAAAACCAATCGAGAGCAGTGGCGTAACGAACTTTTGGCAGATCGGTTCTCGAATCCAAACTAATTGTTGATAAAGTCAAAACTGTTGTTATTCCTAAGCCTACTCGGTCTGAGGTAGCCTGAAAGTAGGTGAAGTGTAATAAAAATTAGGTTATAAAGGATGAACTGTTTAATAACTTTCTTATATGCCATAAAAGTTCTTCCAGTATAATTATAGAATATTTTTTATATGTACACAGTCAAAAAAAAAATCATAAAACTTTAGTAACTGTATAGTTATACAATTTAGTTTGATTTTTTAATCGAAACTTTCAAAGAACGCTGTTAGATTTTGTATCTAAATTATATAAACATTTTCCTCTGCTACTTTCATATTTGTTTATGATATAAACTGCAAACAAAAGTTTGCTTTTTAGAATAGACGTTTGTTTGTTAGAATAGACTTATTTGGTTAAATATTAACGTTACTTAATAATAATTTTAAGCAAATTAAATAATAATATTAACATAACATTAATGTAACTTATTAACATACCTCGCGATGAATCCAAAATGAAACCCAAGAAAGTACTACAATAAGAATGCAAGGAACATAGACTTGAATAAGGAAATAACCTGTATGGCGTTGAAGATTGAACGACACTTGCAGCACGGAGAAGTCACCTATAGAAGACAGTAAATACATTTCCGGTTCCGGTATTTACAATACAAATTAAATTTAAGTTTATTGTTAATAGTAAATACAATTATCAGATATTTTATACACATTAGTGTGTGCGAGTTATCTTTTTATTTTAGTTATCTTTATATAGACTTCTTGTTACAAAAAGACGTTTGTAAATTTTTGTTCTTCAAAAAAAAAAATAACATATTGCAAATACTAATGCCTGTACTAATAAAAAGTACCTTTAGTAAGAAATTATCGTTAATTAGTACAACACAGACGTCGAAAATCATTTAGTGGCAGAAATTTGAGATACGGGTTTGACGTAAACCGCATAAGTTCAAGTGTATAGCTTGAATGTGTATTAATATATGTAATAGAAACACCATTTCTATAAAAAAATATGTATTCCGAAAATGTAACTTGGCAGCGTAAAAGCCGATTCGTGTCGATGAGTCTTGTCACTTTCGACACGCCGCTACACATTTGCTACTCGGGGAAGAAAATCAGATAATAATATATTGGAAATCAAAAATATACATTTCCGGGCATAAGGCCGGGAAATACTTTTTGGTTAGAGCGCCTATTTAAAACCTTTTAAGAATATTGCGTGAACGTCGACCAAACGTCTAAAAAAGACCAAAATAAGGATAAGTTCAGCCAGGCTGTGGTTTGCAATGAAAACCTTGGATACGGTTACATGGCCACTGCTTAGCTACATTTGGCAAGGCTGTGAACATTTATTTCAATATAGTTTGGCGGCTTGACCAATATTATAAAAATAAAAGGAAACGAATACAGACTGGGATAAGTTTGTGTTAAGGTTCTGAGCAGGCAAACTGTTTTAGGAGACAACCAATAACTTTAAATCTTCTAATCAATTTCATTGCATTGATAATGATATTTTAATTTATCTAAACTGATTAGTGTAACTCTGTATTCACATAATGTTGTACGTTGTACGTACATAATGTTGTTGAACAACTAATTCGTGTATTTATCTTGTCATTATAATTCTGTAGAGAACTCAAGCGATAGCAAAGTCCATTCAAAGACGTTAGGTAATAATATAATAATTTACAAGATAGACCTTTTGTGAAAAAATTATATGTGTTAGATTATTACCAACGTGTTAATCAACAATAAATTAAATCATATTTTTTTTTACTACCCACTGTTGGGACACGTGGCCTTCTCTCCTGATGGACAGAGTTTTTGGCCATAATCCACCACGCTGGCCATGTGCGGGTTGGCGGATAAAGCCAGTGATATTTAATTTCTTAAAATGCACATAACCCAGAAAAGTCATCGGTGCGCGCCGGATTCCATCCCGCGATCTCCGAATCGGAGGCCGAGGTCCCAAACCACTCGGCTATCACGGCTTCAAATCATATTAAAATATTATAAAAAAACCTACTACTTAAGCTGTTATTTCTCATAATGTTAATATTGGAGTTTAAGTCTAAATTACTAAAAGCACTATAAATTATTAGAGAAAAAGTTACAATAATTAAATATTAAAAGCGT